>JAXGGA010007019.1:0-65487 GCA_038373865.1 Uloborus plumipes
ACTATCCCGAAGGTAGACCACCCCTCAAATGTAGAATGATTTAATTTTCTTCTACGAAATAGTGCCATTGCACTGCAAAAGACGTATCTTGCAGCGCAAATAACTGAGTTTGAAAATAGTACCTTGATCGGTCACGAGTGTGTGCACTGTGGTTTCAGTTTTGAGGAATAGTAGTTCTAATTTCCAGGTAATAAAATATTTTAATTTACATGTGCTTGAATTTTTATTACTTACTGTTAAGATACATCCCCGAAAGATTATTGCTTTTTTACTCCATTCACTTAAATCTACACTTAAACTCTATAAGGGTGATTCTACGATCAATGCGTTTTTTGTGTCCCCAGAGAAAAAATAATCTGTTTAACTTCACACTTATTATATCACTAGTTGCCGCTATTTTTATGATTGTAATGGTAAGGGCCAGAAGAAATTCCAATTTTTGGAGGGTTTATCGATACCAGGAGAAAATGAGTTGCCATTGGAGTGACAGTATTGACAGCATTCTGGTTTGATTTACTGTTATTGCACTTATTCTTCGAAGTAAAATCAGAGTATGGACTCATTTCTATACGTTTTGCGTTGTAATAAAATAAAAAAATCAATCTTGAAAATGCGAAATGTTGCATACAAATTGCACCGCAGATCCTAAATAAAAATACTTCTCGCATTATTTACGTTCATTCAAATTGCATTCACAGGGGGCAATTAGCATTAAAAATGAAATTTATTATGCTTATGACACAGTTTTAATATAGATTTACCCTTTTGAAGAACAAAACAGCCAGGGAAGTGACGCCAGAGAAGTGACAAAATCACTTATTACCTATCAAAACAACATCACGCTTTCTTCGTAAAAGAACTTCACGGAATATGTGATGTCTGCACACAATAAGCATAATATTATACATACGCACATTTAGGTAACGATTAAATATAAAAATTTATGCTTACCAGGGGAAATACTACAGCGACTGGCCCAGTACGCTTTTCGTCACTTTCAACGAGAACCGATGCAATAATACTCTATTTTTTTTTAAATCACTGAGCTTGCTTTTATCTTTACTCGGTATTACAATGGTTATTTGCAATCAATGTCATTTTTTTGCATTTTTTATGCTTAATTTCAATCTTTGAAATTCGCCAGGTGAGGGTGACACTGTTGTTATGGCACGTCAAAAAAGGTATTTTTTTATTGTAAAAATAAATATTTTTAGATTGTTTATTGATGAAATATGTTTCTATGTTTATGTACGTGTATGATTATGGTAAAAAAAATTATGCCAAGTTAGCAAAAATTGAACGTCGAACATGTTTGTGTAAAAATTAGTATTTGGACAGGCCAGGGGAGTATACATTTATGACTTTTTTCAGCTATTAATGCTAAAATAAAATAGTTGTAGTGAATTAATTAGGCGGTCCATATTAAAGATAATAGTCTTTAATGCTTAAGCATACAAAAACATTAATACAATCAGTTTCACATGAAGTTTTTCGATCGGCCGTCTGAATTCAAATAGCGTAGAATCACCCATAAGAAATTTAACAGATGTACAATTTTAGGTCGTTTAACCTGTGACGATTATGCTTATTGCCGAAGTAGCCACCCTTAAAAAAAAAAAAAAAGTAACTGCTGTGGTAGCGTAATTTTCGGAGCTCCACTGTATTGTATTATTTTTTTGCATTACACATTGATCTTTTTTTTTTCTTTTTTTTTTTTTAATTCCAGTTAAGTGAAGCCATCATAACGTAGGATAGAGAAAAAAAACTTATAATCTTTTTCCTTCGTAAATTCCTTGTAATTAACTATTTTACTTTTTTAAAGCATTGTATTACTCTTCTAGAAGTATAAATAGTTGATGATTTTTTTCTTTTTACATTATAAAAGGGATTTGAACACCTAGGCCACCTTTGGAAAACTATGCTTTAACGGTGGCTCAAAAATTACAATTTTGAAATCTATATCTATAAAAATGAGTGTATGTATATATATATACTTGTCTATATCTATATCTATAAAAATGAGTGTATGTATATATACTTGTTCTCTATACAAATCCAAAGTTTGCGTCAGATTTCCATCAAACTTGACACAGAGGTTCCTTGATGCCCTAGAATTCTCATAGGCGGGGTCTTGAAATTTTAAAAAATCTAAAAAGCTCAAATTTAAATTTTTTGTCAAAAAATGACCCTTTTATAGGAATCTAGCCTATTTACACTGAAGTGACAAAAGTCATGAGATACCTCTTAATATCGTGTTGGCCCTCCTTTTGCCCGGCGAAGTGCAACAACTCGACGTGGCATGGACTCAACAAGTCGTTGGAAGTCTTCTGCAGGAATATTGAGCCATGCTGTCTCGATAGACGTCCATAATTGTGAAAGCGTTGATGGGGCAGGATTTTGGGCACGAACAGACCTCTCGATGGTGTCCCATAAATGCTCAATGGGATTCATGTCGGGCGATCTAGGTGGCCAAATCATTCGTTGGAATTGTCCAGAATTTTCTTCAAACCAATTGCGAACAGTTGTGGCCCGGTGACATGGCGCATTGTCATCCATAAAAATCCCATCGTTGTTTGGGTACATGAAGTCCATGAATGGCTGCAAGTGATCTCCAAGTAGCTGCACATAAGCATTTCCAGTCAATGTTCGGTCCAGTCGCACTAGAGGACCAAGTCCATGCCATGAAAAAACAGCCCACACCATTACGGAGCCACCACCAGCTTGAACAGTGCCTTGCTGACAGTTTGGGTCCATGGCTTCGTGGGGTCTGCGCCACACTCGAACCCTACCATCGGCTCTTACCAGCTGAAATCGTGACTCATCGGACCAGGCCACGGTTTTCCATTCATCTGGGACCAACCGATATGCTCACGTGCCCACGAGAGTCGCTGCAAGCGATGTCGTTCTGTCAGTAAAGGCACTCGAGTCGGTCTTCTGCTGGAATAGCCCAAGAAATCCAAATTTCTCCGCACAGTTCTAGCAGACACGTCCATTGTACGTCCCACATTGATTTCTACGGTGATTTGACGCAGTGTTGCTTGTCTGTTAGAATTTACGACTCTTTGCAGACGTCGCCGGTCTCGATCTTTAAGTGCAGGCGGTCGACCACTGCGCTGTCCATGGTGGGATGTTATGCCTGAAATTTCATACTCTCGGCACACTCTTGACACAGTGGATCTGGGAATGTTGAATTCTCTAACGATTTCCGAAATTGCATGACCCATGCGTCTAGCTCCAACTAACATTCCGCGTTCAAAGTCTGTTAATTCACGTCGTGCGGTCATCATCACGTTAAAACCTCTTCACATGAATAACTTGAACAGAAATGAAAGCTCTGTAAAAGCACTGCGCATTTATACCTGTTCTATGCGATGCTACTGCCATCTGAAAATTTGCATATTGCTATCCCATGACTTTTGTCACTTCAGTGTATATTGTAATCGAGATAGGCCTTTTAGCATTTAAATTGATGAAATTTAAGATTTTTAAATATCAGTATTTTCCAACAATGATTACGATTAAAGTAATGAATTTTCAATTTAAGGCTCACCTATTTTCTTTTAGCTTTGAAATAAGTAAAAAACAATCATAATTCATGTGGACTAAGGCCCCTATATATACAGCGGCTCTAATGTGGACTTTATAAAAAGAACAACGGATTTGAATTTCAATTTTTCAATGCGACGACAGTTGCGTCTGTAATGGAGATAAGCCTTCAGAACGAGAAATAGATTTATTTCTGAGTTATAATAATTTTTAATTTGTAGGTGGGAACAATTAATAGAGAAAAGTTAATATTTTAAATTTGGCGGGTGAAATTGATGCAATTTTTTCACTTCCATGTGTATATATTTTATGCCAGTGGACGCGGCAAGGCACAGACAACATTTATCTTTCATTTTCACCTTTTGATAAGACTATTTTTCTGTAAACGTTTAACTTTCTGTAATATTTTAGTTTTTTTCAAAGTTTGTACCTAAGAGACAGATTGATGCAAATTATTTTATACCCATATGAATAGAACTCTTTCAAACTTTTTTTCCCTGAATGCTATGTTGTATTAATAAGCACCCGGGCAACGCCGGGTATTAAGCTAGTCTATAAAAATGAGTGTATGTATATATATATATACTTGTTCTCTATACAAATCCACAGTTTGCGTCAGATTTTCATCAAACTTGACACAGAGGTTCCTTGATGCCCTAGAATTCTCATAGGCGGGGTCTTGAAATTTTAAAAAATCTAAAAAGCTCAAATTTAAATTTTTTGTCAAAAAATGACCCTTTTATTGGAATCTAGCCTATTTATATTGTAATCGAGATAGGCCTTTTAGCATTCAAATTGATGAAATTTAAGATTTTTAAATATTAGTATTTTCCAACAATGATTACGATTAAAGTAATGAATTTTCAATTTAAGGCTCACCTATTTCCTTTTAGCATTGAAATAAGTAAAAAACAATCATAATTCATGTGGACTTTATAAAAAGAGCCACGGATTTGAATTTCAAATTTGCAATGCGACTACAGTTGCGTCTGTAATGGAGATAAGCCTTCAGAACGAGAAACAGATTTATTTCTGAGTTATAATAATTTTTACTTTGTAGGTGGGAACAGTTAATAGAGAAAAGTTAATATTTTAAATTTGGCGGGTGAAATTGATGCAATTTTTTCACTTCCATGTGCATATATTTCATGCCAGTGGACGCGGCAAAGCACAGACAACATTTATCTTTCATTTTCACCTTTTGATAAGACTATTTTTCTGTAAACGTTTAACTTTCTGTAATATTTTAGTTTTTTTCAAAGTTTGTACCTAAGAGACTGATTGATGCAAATTACTTTACACCCATATGAATAGAACTCTTTCAAACTTATTTTCCCTGAATGCTATGTTGTATTAATAAGCACCCGGGCAACGCCGGGTATTAAGCTAGTTCTATTATAAAAATAGCTAAATTCTATCGAAAAAAAATTACACTTGATGTGGTGTTATAAGTTTCATATTCAACATAAAAAAAAATGCATCGAAATACACTAACCCAGAAAAATATGAAAAACCATCATAGCTTAACCCATTTATGCCCAAGTTTTTTTTAACAATTTTTTTCAATTTTTATCTGCTTAAAACTCTTGCTTGGAATGGTTTACATACATCTTATTCTTGAAATAGTTCTCCTTTGCCATATTTATTAAGTTATTTTACGTCCTGTTTATGGGATATTGTAGTATGTTTTGATAAAATAAACTTTCACAAAGTTTACAAACACAATATTTATTATAACTCTTTCTCATTCCATTCCATCATATCATCGCGATCTCGTTTTTCGTCACCAATGGCAACCAACCAGAAGAAGTAGAAGTCATTATTACGGCACGATACTAGCGCCAGTAGATGGGAGGAGAGACTTTAATGCACACTACACCCCCCACACAAGATTGATGTGTCACCATGAAACTCAATCTTAAATAAGGCGAGAGAGTGCGTCTGCGTGAGGCATTTTTGACCCAGGACAGTGGTTGATATTAATATTAAATTTTTGAAGGGCGAAAGCCCACCTCTGCAATCTCGAAGATTGAGGAGCACTTCTTGTCAAGTATGGCAAAGGATTATGATCAGTATAAAATTCTATTTCACTACCAAATACCCATACTTCAAATTTTTTTAAACTCCATACAATAGCAAATGCCTCACGTTCTATTGTGGACCAAGCTTGCTGAGCCTTTGTCAGCTTTTGACTCACATAAGCAATAGGATAACACTTATCATTTCGCTTTTGTGAAAGGCAAGCAGCCACGCCAATCTGAGACGCATCCGAATGAATAATAAATGGCTTATTAGGAACAGGAGAATAAAGAGAGGGGGCTTCCACCAGGGCCCTTTTCAAAAGAGCAAAAGTGGAATTATGTTCTTCAGTCCATGGAATAGGGTCAGGAACTCTTTTTTTGGTGAGCTCTGTCAGCGGGTAAACAAGCTCGGAATACTTTATGGGATATTTTGCAGATATCTGAGCAAAATACGACCATACTTGACTTTACTTTTGCAAAGTAACATTACAGAAGGCATCTGTGATCAATTTTAAGCAAATCATTTTAAAATAGTTTAATTTTATGAAAAATAAGTTCGCAAAAAAAAAAATTACTTTCTGTGGCTACCCATGCTGGATCGTTGCTTGACTGATTTGTCTGAAAAAGCTGTCAATAAATAAACTCTGATGTCCAAATAGTGGCTCTAACTGGTTTTCTCAAGAAGAAGGACTATTTAACTGGTGAAAAACAGCTTTAGTAAAATGATATACTCATTACAGGTTTTTGTATGCAGTAACTAACAAGCGTCTCGTTTTTAGGCTACTGGGCATAAATGGGTTATCAGACTACCTTTGGCTGGAGCTCCTGTAGAAGGCTACTAGTTATAGTAGCCTTACCTTTAGCCACAGGCAATTCTTGAATTTTATATAAAGATTTTTTTTTTCAATCCTTACTTCATTAAGTTTTTGCTTAATGAGCTGTAAGATCCATGAGCAATTAGATATCGCAATGAACAAGATCCTCCCCCCCCCCCGTGCCTCTTTGCATTGGGTTTCCAGCAAAAGAAAAACGTATTTTTTTCTTTAATTCTGAAAACTCTACAACAAACTAGACTCAAAGATCAAAAAATAATGAATGGGTTTCTTCTAAATAGAATGATTTATTTACATTACAAACACAATGAAGGTTCCCTTTAAACGTAAACGCTTCATCCATTAAAGTGGATCTTTAACATCATTTCCTTACTTCCCTCTAATAAAAAAAGTTTAAAATTCTAGTATGCGCTGTTTACCTTTCTTAAGAACCACACACAGAGTTAACAGTTTGTTATGACTTTCTGCGGCGTGCATTTCTGTAAGTAAATATTTTGATACAAACAACCTCAAGATAAGTTCTGAGTATTTCAACCGTGCCTTAAACAAATAAGGCTGCAATTTCTTCTTTCTGCCTTTTTTTTTTTTTTTTTTTCCGTAAGCGAAATCCTACAACGCAAAAATGAACACATAATTGCCTGATATACAAAAGTAAATGGGCATGTGATGGTAGAAAATAAAACCAAACTGCATAGAAAAATAAGAAAATATGATTCTTTAATGTTCTAGAGTCATAATTTTTTTTTCTTACATTCTTTCAGCGCGTTTATTTGTTGTAATCCATTAGTTCGTGTTTTTAAGCCTAATTTCAGCATCAACTGATTGATTTTCCGCCCTGTCTTACTAATTGATCTTTAAAAAATTTAAAAAAAGAGAAAAGCACGAATTAAAAATAACAGTAAGTATCAACACAGAGGCTATCACTAAACCATGTCGCGCTTTATGGGAGAGGGGGTTCATGAAATTGTGACAGTTTGTGACAAGAGGGAGAAATGGGGTGACAAGAAATGTGACATCACGCATTTTCATAGCAGTATGCTAATGTAAAACAACGTGGCATGTGACAAGGAAAGAGGGAGTAAGGCTAAATGTGACACTTGGGGAGGGGGTTTCAATTTGTTGCAAAAGTGTAGGATCTCATTTACGAACAGACAGTGGCTTACTTAGCCCCCCTCTTACACACAGTCCCCTTGGCGAAGGGAAAATTTTATTTTTTATATTTTAATAGTAGGTGAGGGGCGCACTTATCAATCTTGCGGGGGGCACCTAAGTCTGTGTACGCTACTGTTGACAGCACCTAAGTCTTTTCAAAAGTGATTCAATTTTGAAAAATTGTTTTTTTGGCAGCTAGCATCCAAAGTACCGTTATTACAGCTAAGCAAATAAAGTAGAACGTAGAACGTCGAAAATCAGAACATCAAAAATCCAAACGCTATCTTACATGAAATTTCAATTATTTTCCCTTTTGTTCAGTAAATAATAAGAGTTAATTTTGTTAAATTTTGTTTGAAATATAGTTAGATATTGTAGCGTTATATACTGTGTTGTGTGTTACGCACATACATATTGTACAATCACCACATTTGATTAAATTGCATACTATCTTCCCAAAAGGCATTTTCTCGGTTATTTGAAAATATGAACTACCTATGGCCCCAATTAGTTCGTATTTTTGACGTTCTATGCTCCAGGTTTTTAAAAATTGCAAATAGCACAGAGTACCAGTACGCCGCAATTGCAATCGCTAATCTCAACCATTTCTTGTTTATATTATTCATTCGCTGAAAATCGAAACTTGTGTTTCACTCGTAAAGTTATTTCTTTTACATCTTTTTAGGGATGTTAAGTTGAATTAATCAGTGTAAAAGAGAGCATTCACTTCTAGTTTTAAGGTAAGGGTAAGAAATTATACAATGTAGATAGAGAATTTACACATATACAGGCGAGCGTGTATTTCAACTGCTCAAAATCTCTAAAACATTCAAAGTTATGAGATATTTATTCATGAATATTTTTTATCAGATTTTTAAAACTATTTTATGATTGTTTCTTTAGTCCTTTTCAATTTACCGCTTTTTAGTACCTACGCTAACTACGATTATTCATATGTGGAATTGTTGTGTGCATTATATAGGTACTGTGCCTATTACAAGACTACAAATATGTTTTAAGTATTTTTTTGTTACTTTAAAAGAAAGTATTTCAAGTTTAAGATGAAATAAGTTTTTGTATTGTATCACGAGCGTATTTCTTATATTTATTCGCATTTCTTAGGTGCGTATATAATTGTTAAAAAAAACATAATTTGTTATAACGTTTTTCTTTCCATTTTAATAGGATAGTTGTTCATCTAAAACCAATATAATTTTTGGTGATTGAAAGTCATAAAAAACAAAAATCTTAAATATTTCTATTTCTTCAAATAATGCTTCGAAACATGGATTTCAGAACTAGACAGACAGATAATTTGAGCTTGTGCAAAAAAGTGTTTAGAGTAAAAAGTAAGATGTTAAAGACTATTTCTTGCTTTAACTAAAGAAATTAAAAGCTGAAATTGTTGTTGAGGCTGTTGTTAATGGGAATATTGGTCCAAAAACGAAACTTGTAAAATCAAAGCATATAATTTTCTGTCATTTTCTCCGATCAATTTCTTTTTGCTTTACGGCGTCAACAAAGAAATAAAAATCTCGTAATTAACTTACTAAGAGAACTGGAAACATCATCAGCTGCTTCAAAAAGGAATGTTTCAAGAGTATATTTAAAAAAAATTAATAAAAAATTTGAATTTTATAAAAGTTTGCAAAATTTTAAAGCAATATTCCCCTTATTTGATTTCCTTAAAAAAAATACTTTGAATTAATTTGATCGCCAGATCTTGAATATTTCAATAACAAGGAATCACAATGTAATCTTCTTTTATTATTATTATTTTTCAACAAAATCTAAGAATCGTTTGTTTCAAAATCAATTACCTGCGACATTCTTTATGTAGTTCACAATTTAAATAAACAGGTAGAGGCGCTGCAGTCTCTGGTTAATGGTAGCGGAAAGAGGTAAAACCAAGACAAATCCACCTACGCAGGATATGACCTGTTCAATGAAACACCTGCCTTGGCCACGCTGGACCAAAATGTTTTACTCTTTAGCTATTTCTTAAACTCACTGAAAGGTGGCGTATTGGAGCACAAGAACAGCGAATGATAAAATGTCAACTCACTTTTATCAGCAAATGATTATTTAAAAATTACGTGTAGCCACTATTATAACTAGATAAAATAAATGTTGCTGACGATGATTAAATGCAGAGAAGATAAATCAGTTAGTTTGTAGCATCGCTCCCCTTCAAACACCAAATATCAAAAACAGGGAATCCCATTGCTCAAAAGAAAAAAAAACAACAACAACTTTGAACATTTGCTTAAACGGCATTGAATAATTACTATTTGTTTCCTATTTCAATTAAAATATTCTTTTTCTGAACTTAAACGGTGTTTTTGTTTATCGATGCACTTTCTTCATGATTTCTAACTCAAAGCATTATATTTTCCATCCACGTTTGATATCAACTTCAAGAAAAACGAAAATTTAGCATTTGTAAAGCAAAAAAGGAAGCTATATTATATTTAAAGTGAAATGAGAACATCCGGCTGGGATTAAAGGGACATTTAATGAGGCCCTCCTCTTCTTGGCTACTGCTTTGATAAGCATCCTCCTTCGCCTCTCCACAGATTTCGTACTCCACGAGAAAGAATTGTGAACTAAAAATGCATCCGATGCCCAATTTAGCTCGAAGTAACTCGAGATTGGATTTCAGACTATCATCTTCCACTGTGGGAAAGAAGAGAGAACTCTAGAAAGAATAAAAAGTGGTTATGGGGATGCCTCCTCGCCGCTGCTGTGAAGAGCAAAAATAAAACAAACAAGTTATGAGAGAAGAACTCCTAACGAACTACCCAATTTGATAGGAGCAAGAAAAAGAGAAGGCCCAAACCATTACATAAAGCGGTCCACTTCCAAGAGAAGTAGTATTGACTCGCTGATACACATACAGACTTCCACGGAGGTAAAAGATGTTATTTTCCAACTCCTACCCCCCGGAATCGTCTGTCAGCTTCTAAAGATCCCGCGTTGCCTCTGGCTGTTCTTCATTCGACAAGGATCTTGGAACGAACCGGCATGCCTGGAATGCGGTTCGGACGGCCGTGGGTATGGCAAATCGCTTGCGCCAATTGCACTCACTCCAGAGCCCTGGTCTGTCTTCGGAATTGAAAAGCAATTTTTGGAAGATGAAAAGGAAAAAGGGCTTTTGTAGTGAAGACTTGATTCCCTCGGCTATAATTTTAAGCGCTGCCGACTGCTTTCTAAAGTAATCAAAACTCGAATTCATCTTTTTTGGGCTTTCAAGTGCTTGAAGTGTAATTGACGCGTTTACAACTCTACTTGATTTCTTCTAATTATTTTTTAAAATCTGTCACTCGAAAACGTCTTAAGCAATCGGGGTTGGACATTCTTCTCTGATTCGTAGAGCTTCGGAATTCTGCACTTTTCTCTTTCGAGGCAAGCCTATAATTTATACTGTGGAGTATTTGTGGTAGCAGAGGATCGAAATATTTGTGTATCATTTGGCCATGAGAGAAGGAATTAAGCATACAATACTCGATTCGTACTGAGGAATATTTTTGATCTATCAGAAGATCAAAAATAATAATTTCCTTTAGCTCGTGGAAAGAAATTGCTTACTCGACATATAATCCTTGCTGTATAACATTTGTGATAGTAGGAGATCGAAGCTCGTGGAAAGAAATTGCTTACTCGACGTATAATTCTTGCTGTATAACATTTGTGATAGTAGGAGATCGAAAATAATAATTTGCTAACTGCAGAATAGATGTAATACGCAGGAGTGTCCACGAGTGGGTGGGGGGGGGAGGGTATTACAACAAACTGAGCCATTGGAATCCTTAGAGGGGAGGTAACTTTTTTCGGGGGCTCTCCTTCTGGGGGTGTTCTGCTGCATTCTAAGCTTGGGAGAGGGGGGGGGGCAGCCCTGAATAACAGACGACGAAAAATGGTGATAAAAATAAATCCATAGAACCACTGATCTATATTATTAACTGGCGTGTCATGTGGTCTTAAGATTCACAGGAGAGGAGAGGACCTTTTGAGATGACATATCCCCCCCCCCCTTTACTCACCAAGAGTGCTTGGTTTTAAATTTAACAGGAAATCTTAAATCATGCTTTGTATCATGAGTACAATGATAAAGTGATTGTTTTAATTTTTCATTTTTCTTGAAACATATCACGTATACGTATATCAAGATTTCAAATTTCACCCGCGTACTCCTTTGTATGTATGTAATAAGAATTTAAATAAATCGGTGAAAACTCTTCTTTTATTTTTGGATACATATATTTTTCAGTACTCACGAGACAGAAAATACAATGTATATAGGAAATAATATCAGAGAGGGTCACAAAGTGCTTACATTTTCACACCTCTTAGATAAGTGAAAGAAAAGTCATTCAAATCTCATAAAATTATATAAATATGCATTTGCAACACCGGTTCATAATGTCAACATTTAAGGGGAACGCTCTATAAAAACACAATAGACGGAGACAAAGGCCCTAAAAGACTCATAACTCACACGTTCTCTGTAATTTCATTTGTATTAAGATTCAGAAACGTGTTTCTGAATAAAAGAAAACTTTCTAAGAAACTGGTAAGAACATGAATCCTATGTGGAACTTTCCTCGCTTACTATAAGGATCGCATGTTCGAATTCTGTCCTAAAAATCGTCTGTTTTTGATATCATTTAATGAAGTCGGGGAATTTCTTTTAATACGTATCACACCCTTGCTACAAAAGTGCCACAACTCAAAAAACTAGGTTTTCCAGGAATTGCAAAAAACTGTTCCCGGGCTGACTCGGCACATTTTAGTATTTTTGAATTTGTCAATATGAAGACCGATACATCTCAAACTATGATCGTTAGTTACGCACGTTACTCTAGGACGGCTGGACGACAACTCAAGATGTGGCATTTCAGTAGAAGGCGTCCTATGCATCTTGATAACAACAAAACGCCATAACTGCCCTTTGGCGGCTGATTTTTCAATGCAACTTCTGGCTCTTTTGAAGATTGGTAGAGACGTGTAAACTACGTCTAATGACGGTCATAACTCAAAAATTACAATTTTTGAGTTGTGGCACTTTGCAGCAAGGGTTATATATATCCTGAGTTCTAGTTCAAATTTTTGAGTCATTCCACTTTAAATTTCGAATTAAATAATAAAAGAGAAAAATATCTAAAAATCGTATTCTTTGGGTCTACTTCTGTGTAAGGATGCACCGATAAGCAAATTGACCGATTACCGATTAATCGGCTGAGCCGATTAATGATAAGGATGATTGTTTTTCTACTACCAATTTTACCATCACTGTTTTTTCTCTCTTATACAATTCCAAGTTTAGAAATAGTAAGTAATTTATTTCTGAGAGAAGATTTTTTTTTTTCATTTTCCTAGTTTTCACAAAATAATTTCAATATTTTATCAAATTTCTTAGAACCAATTTTCATATTATTGTCAATAATATTGTTAACACATTGTTAGTTACGTTAATTGGACATAAAAATTCAAAAAAAAGGGGGGGAGGAGAGTCTGTGGTGAGCACTCCAATTTAGGAGTACTTTTAATTCATATTTTTTAATAAGTAATAGCAATTTAATTCAATACTTTTGCTCTTTGAAAATTAGAGGTTATCTAAAAGCACTGTGCTAAGGAGAAAACTATCGCCACATGAAAAATGTTGCAACATTGTCTATGTATATTTATTCAAAGTAGGAGAATTAATTAAAAAAAAAACTTTATATCAACTGTGAGAATTATTATTATTGTTAATAAAATTATTCATCATAGTTTCTTAGTGAAGGTATACTTAAAAGAATAATATTTGAAAATATTTTTTCGGCCCGATTTTGCCGATTATTAATAATCGGCGAAGTGGACGATTATGGCCGATTTATCGGTGCATCCCTACTTCTATGCACCAATGCGGTATCTGAGGGGTGATGGAGAGCTTTCTAGCCCGAGGGGAGTTAAATGTGATGAAAAGAAGTGTGACATCATTTTTGAACAGCTCTTAGCCAGATGAAATATATTTAAATCACTGAACTTTGTTCATTGCATAAATTGATGCATAATGGAGAAGTGTTAACATTTAGTCGTACTTTCAAGTGTATTAAAACATTTGATTGCAACAATTGATTTTTATTTAAAAGGTGCGGCAGCTGATGGTGCCATCTGTTTCCTCACTTAGTTCAATTCGACATTCCGAACGTAAAGTACTAACTAATTTCACTGCACTTTGTTGAGTTGCATTCTAAGGCACCTGAATAAACATTTTCTCTCAGGGTTTTAAAAAAAAAATCAAAATCTGCTTTCACTTGCAAAATTCTTTTACACTAAATGTTATGCACAAAATAGTTGTATTTTCAAAGTATTTACTTCCAAAGCGCATGCACACACATGAATGATTGCACTCGTTTCTTAGTTATTGAAAAATATAAATTATTTAGTAGAAGGAAAGGAAATTAAGTTGTGATCTCAGCAGATTTTTTCTCTTCACGATTATTGTTATATCTATAAATGTTATTGGAAAACTGCAGTGATTTTTTACAGGGTTTTGTTCTTTCCTAGCTATGTTGTCCTTCGTTTGTGTGTTTTGATGTATTTCATAGATTTTTTTTTTCGTTTGAAAAAAAGAAAAATGATTTTTTTTTTCCGAACTTTCTGTCTTTTCACACAAATTTTGGAGTATCTTTGCCTGCGGGGTGCCCTGATAATAGATTACAAAACTCACGAAATTTTCCTTACTCCACAAATTTTCTCTGATTCCGAAACTTTGGAGACAGTATTGTAACAGTGCAATTATTCATGACGTAGAAAAAATATGTTTGTCATTTAAGTGAATAAAAAATATTGCAATACTTTCATCAAAAATGTAACAAAACGTGTAGCTTAGATTCAAATTGTTTTAATATAAAATTACGAATAATCAGTTACAAATTTTATACAATCGCCTTCAAAATACTCAGTTTTATCCTAAAGTTAAACGAAAAACTTGAGTGTTTCATTGAAATTTAAGTTTAGTAAAAGTCATTGAGTTTAACTTTGGTGCACAATAGCACAATTGCTTTATGTTTCACTTCCCTACTCATAATTTAATACTGGTATTACATCTATTGGTATGAAACTACTGTACATTTATCCAAAATTTAGAAATAATAATAACATCCAGTTGAGATGAATGATTAATATGGTTCCAAGCCAGTCCTGCCAGTCACGGTAACTTTGAACTACACTGCAAAAAATAAACCGTTGTTTTTACAGTATAATATTGGAAGAAGAGGTTCCAGTTTAAAACTGTAAAATCTGCAGTAATAAACTGTAAACTAGCAATTTTACAGTTTATTGCTGTAAAGCAGCAATTTTACGGTTTATTATCATAATTTTACAGTTTATTACCTCAAAAGTAGCTGCATTATACTTAAAAAACAGTATAATACTGGCAGCAGACGTTCCAGTTCAAAACTAAAATCTACAATGATAAACTATAAAACTAGCAATTTTACAGTTTATTACTGTAAAGCAGCAATTTTACGGTTTAGTAGTGTAAAATTAGTAATTTTGTAATTTATTCCTGTAAAATTAGCAGATTTTATAGTTTGTTACTATAAAATTAGCTGTATAGTACAGTAAAAACATCAATTTTTTACAGTGTATAGGAGAAACGGGATATGAAATTTTAATTATTTATGAGAAAATTAATTCATTTTAAAACCTGAAAAATAAATTTTCTAAAGGTTTAAAACTTCTCCCTTTTCATTTCCTAACATTACAACATTTCTATGATTTATTATGTTGTACAAAATATTACAATGCAGTAGGAGAGATTTGAGCACCTTCAAGTCTTCTTCCAGGAGTAGCTTTCAAGCAGTAACGTTCAGGCACGTCATTTAAGGGGGTCCTTCTGGTTTCGATAAATTAATTATATTTGCATGTATATGAAAGGGCGTGGTTTTCGTGGTGTTTTTGATGAGCATTGAAAAAAAAATTTATAACCTTGGACACCCGCCCTTCCTAAAAAACTACAAATGACGGGCCTGGTGACGTCAGAATGATTGGATAATACAATCGAATCCTACAGTAAGGCATGACTAATGTTGCCAACTTATTTTTTAAATAGAAAATTGAAAACAGATCTTATAAATTTGCCAGCAGTATTGGATCTTCACAGTTTCGTTCTAGGCAAAATGCGATTGAAAAAAACATAAACCTACCTTCCTACTTCTATAAAAATGCAATTAAATTTTGAATATTTTCAGAAAGAATATTTATCTCTCATTTTCTCTCAGAAGCAGACGCTTATATTGTAAAATACGTCCGGTACTGAAATGAAAAATACTATTAAAATATTTTTTCTGGAAAGTTTTCCAAAATGTATTGCAAAATAGAAGTTCATGTTCTTCATATGTTTCATGTGATAAAACAATGATCTAACATATTTGGAGTCTTGATATGGTGTTTTTTGCAACAAATGATCAAATAAACTTTCTATTAAAATGAAATTCCCCTTTAAGTACCTTAGAATAGATAACTTAAAAACCAGTTCTTTTAGTTGTTGATATAGTATTGTTAGAAAGTTGAGATATCCACCTATGCCAATGCTTTGTAGAAGAAGTAATACTTCTTTTTGAATTACTTGAAAAAAAAAATCGTTACAGCGAAAATGCCACGCCTTTACGAAAAGAACGAAGATAAGGCAAAGCATAACCAAATAGGGCTCTATCGAAATCAAAGTTATTTTAGAATGTGTCATTCTATCTTTTAACAAAGAATATCATTCAAATGATCTCCGAGTGCAATTCATTTAAATGAATATTTCATATTTAAATAATGATAATCATTTAATCAGTTAATTTTTTTACTTCAAAATTAATAAGAACCTACTCTTTAGTGGTGTCGCATAGTTAAATAATTAGTTACATTGCAAAGCAAAAACCCGAATTCGCAGTTTCAGTTTCTCTATCGGTAGCGTGCTGGAACAAAAATCGTTTAAAATTCGTGATTACAATTTTAATTTTCTCCACTTGTGCACACATCTGTATAAGTTTAACCTCATAGCTGTTCAGGAGGCACATTCCGTTTAATAAACGTTTTATAATGATTTTCAATGTTATAACAGTCATTTTGAAACGTTTTTAAAACATTTCTGAAACGAAGTGTTCTTTTTGGGTGCAAGGCTGTTGACCAGGAAAGTACTCGATCATGGAACAATAGATTTTTTTTTTTTAATGAGTACCAATCGAAAGAGTATTGTAAAACATGTTTTTGAACGCACGCGTTTTTTCCCTCGCGCCCACGTTATCGAAATATAAGGTCCTAAAGTCAGTTGAATTTTTTTGAAAAATCGCCAACTTTAGAGTAAGAAACTGTAAAATCGCTAGTTTTAGTTTATTACTCTGCATTTTAGTTTTAAATTGGAACCCCAGCTGCCAGTATTATACTGTAAAAACAGCAGTTCATTATTTGCAGTGTACCTTTTCGGAGAATTGAAAGTAGAGAGTTTGGATAATAGGAAAACCCGGTTGATAGGGGTTCGGACAACATGCACTCTGCTTTGATGTGGATGCTGCTATTTAGAGGCCCGAAGTTAATGAAAATCGGACCCGAAACGCCCCGGGAGGGCTTCATTGGACAACCGGATGAATGAAAGAAAGAGAGAGAGAGAGAGAAGATGTATTTGGTGACCAATATCAGAACAAGACTTGGTCCCAATTAATTAATGTTGATGTACCTATTCGGAGAAATGAAAATAGAGAGTTTGGACAAGGCCTTGGTTTGGATAACAGGAAAATCCGGTTGATAGGGGTTCAAACAACATGCACTCTGCTTTAATGTGGACCAGGGGCGGATACAAGGGAGGGGCGATGGGGACAATCGCCCAGCAGTTTTTATATTTTGAAGTCCAAAAAGGCAATTTTAGAGAATCTTCGATGATACTATGAGAAGTTGTTGGGATTCGGGACTCTGACCTGGAATTTTTTTCGAAATTGAAGACCGAAACATTTATAATAAACATGTGTTAACAAGGATGTGTGGTAAAAAAAGGGGGGGGGCGAGTAGAAAATAAAACCAATCTTTCCTCCCTTGGAACATTTCTGGATACGCTATTAATGTGGACACTGCTATTTAAGGGCCCGAAGTTAATGAAAATCGGGCCCTTAACGCCATCCCCGCGGGAGGGCATCATTGGACAACCGGATGAACGAGAGAAAAAGAGAGCGAGAAGGAGAAAAGATGGGGTAATTGATGACGTCTCGAGGCTCGCCTTATCGCCAATGCAGCTCCCGGCATCCGCCCCAGCATCCAACCTCCCCTGGTGGAAGCCCGTGTTCCTCGAGATAGAACCAGACGCTCGGTCTCGCCCGGCCCTGCCCGTCATTTCCGGGCCTCTGTTGCTATGGCCGCCTCCACTCTTCCGGCCGAATCTCTCGAGAAAAAAACTGTCAGAATGTGTATGTGTCTCTTAAAGTCGGTCTGCGACTTTTTTTTTTGTTAAGTTCCAGCTGAGAGGAAGGACTGAAATAGTTCGGCAGCATGTGAACCTTTCTTACCATTTAAATTGTCACTAGAGTAGAATCTCGTTATTGCTTAGTGTGCTTAATATGTATAGTCTTAAGCAAAAGAGAGTCAAGAAGGACATGGTTCAGTTATTTAAATTTATCAAAATGGAAGAAGTTACTGGGTTAAAGTTTTACACAGAAAGCAGGACATTGTTTCAAGCTATTCAAATCTCAAGCTAACCAGAAAATTAGGAAACATTATTATTTTAATAGCGTAGAATAGCTTTCTAGAAAAGGTTTTAATGAGTAAGGGAGTGGATAGCTTTAAAAGGACCAATGAATTTCACTGGGGACTATAAGTTTACCAGGACCAACCTAGCTGGGTTCAGAGCCGGTTGTTGGTACTCCTTACTTACTCCTTAAATTAAATACTCCTTACTTACAAAATAAATTTTTAAATTCAAAATTCAAATTTTTATGCATTTTTTAGAACTTTTTATAACTACAATTTGAAAAGTTTCAACGCGAGAAAAATTTTGGTTCATTAAATTAAACATAATTAGTACATGCGCACTTGTATGAAGTTTCGTGCACTTGAGATTATCCGTTTCCGAGAAATGCTGCGCTCAACGAGTAAAAATGTAGTTTCGAGAAAATCAACTTCAAAAGTCGGTTTTAAACATCTATCATAATGGTAAACAAATGCAATTTGCAAAATTCGGTTTCTGCTGTTTTCCTCATATCTTCCGTTCTACTGGGAATTTTATGACGGGGTTTGTCTTAAAATATTCCCATTATTTTCCAGTTCCAAAAAAAGTTAAATACAAAAAATCAATTTTTTGAACTCGTAAAGGGTACCAGACCCCTTAATGCGGACTAATAGCGGATACAAAACGTCCGAATTAATGAAAGTGCGGATTAAATAAAATAGCATATATATACATTAAGCTAAGGTACATAAACTGCTGTACACAGCGAAAATTTGTATTGAATTCACGAGGATGAAGTGTGAAACTGCAAAAGAGAAAGTTTCAAAAAGGCATTAAAAAATGCAGGCTATTCATTTTTAAGCGAGGTTAAAAATGTTTTTATCGAAGGAATGAGTAAATAAAAGAAGGAATGAATAAATGAAAGATGCTAAAACAATAAGCAAAAAAATTAATTAATTAATGTATGAGATAAAACAAATGAGAGAATAATTGTGAACAAATGAATATGAAAATAAGTGAATAAATAAAAAAGTAAATTAATAAGTGAAGGAATACATTTGAATTAATTAATGAATGAATTCGTAAATTATTTAATAAATGATTGAATAAGTATAAGCGATATTTACTTCACTTTGCCCTCGCACTCACTACTTAGCAAATTGCCCAAAATCTTTAAATTAAAAAAATAATAATCATGATATAAATAAATCAATAATGCACCGAAAATTAGTTAGGTCTCAATTTAATACTTAAATGTTAATAACAATAATTAATCATTTTATAATAACAAAAGTAATTTTTAACAAAATATTACAAAGTTAGTATCAAGTTTTGAGCATTGCTTGTACTATGATATGCTTTGATCTTCAGAAGGAACTTTTTCATGACTGAAATAGCCTGCATAATCCTACCATTTCAATTTCCCCCGCTGTTTCACTTTGCCCCACATTTCTACATAAATATTTGAGATAATCTACCGATGTGTTCAATGTGCTCTCATTTGACAATGACAGCTACAAATTGTGAAAATCCAGTGTTTTGCCCGCAGTATTGCTTTTCTCAAAATTAAGTACCTTGAAACAGTAGCGTTATCGTCGCAACCAGTGCCCGGACGATAAAGCCCCCTCCCCCCTCTTCCCCTCAAACTGAGAGATGTTTGTAGCACCTGCTTTTTCTGATAAAGAAGCCACGTTTGCCTTCCATCGAGAATAAGCCAAATGTTTATCTGTATTAATGTCACATTTGTCACATATACGGTAGAAAATGACGTTTTTGTGTAATACATTTTTTAATGAAATATACTTTCCGCGTTTAAAATTCTGATACATCAAGAGATTTAATCGTTGACCTTTGAGCGGAAGCAATTTTAAAATATGGAAAAAATACGGTTATAAACTCTTTATTTTCCTATAAAGGTCTCCTTTTAATAAATAGACAGAATTAGTTCTTGTCATTCCAAAACATCAGCTCTGTTTTTGCAATTTTATGTCTTTTTTATCATTTTTATCTATTTTTATCATTTTTGATCCATTGAGTGTATTATTTTGGAAAATCACAATTAATTTGTTTTTCACGTTATGAAACAATTAGTACAGTTCAAAGCTTAACGTTTTGGAGATGCAGGCCTGGGAAAGAAAAATATCGTTCGACGCTTTTAAAGTAATAATAGTTTATAAAGTAAATTAAATCTTATTGTTACATTTTGTTTTCATTTATCTTTTTCCAAGTTGCTGTTAATGTATTATTATAATTTAATTACTGCGTTAAGGAAATTTTTTGGGAGGTCACAGCGACCTCCTGTGATCTCTCATCGGGGAACCTCTGATTATAGGTGATATTATCTCGCTCCTTCCATCTTTTCCTTTCTTCCCTATGTGGTGCATTTCTGCAAGCCAAAAAAACTTCTAGTAAAAACTGCTACACTATCATTACAAGTCTGTGTTTATGGATCTCCCAAAAAGGAGTAACTGGAATAAGGATGGGAGGGGGGGGGTTGCAACGTGACCTTCCTCCAATGAAGGTCAACAGGATGCAGTCTTTAAAAGGACCATCCGAATCTAAACATTTTAATACTGCCGCTAGATGTGACTTCGAGATTTTATTCTAGTCTCTGCTTGCGAAAGAAATCACATCTATTAAAATCCCATCATCAGTGGGATTCTTTTTGCCGAAATTCCGACTTAACCACAGACCACTGCTTCTATACTCCCAAGTTCTACGGGTTGAATAAAAAGATGAAAAAAAAAATCGTATGCAAAATGACTGTTTGAGCTCCGCTTTTCTGCACGGAACGAGTTTGCTTCAGACATTTTCCAAAATATATTCATCAATCATGGCGAGTTTGACGTGAGAGGTTCTTCAAAGTCAGAGATACCTTTCGAACGGGCACACCTCTTTCGTCTTTGGTTCCCAGAAGATAGAAGTCTAGTTCTTTACCTAATGACAACTTGCGTATGAAGAAAAAAGAAAGAAAAAAGAATCTTAGTATCAAAGGAAAGTGTTTCTTTTTGCTTTTTAAATAACGTCAAAAGATAATAATCATTCCGTTCGCGTAGATTTATTAAACATACGAACCCATTGGAATGCGACTTTCTGCACAATGACAGTCTGATATTTGTGACATCATCGAGTGAAAGGAAAGTTTAGGTGTTTTTTTGTTGAGGCGTAGAGTTTAGACAAAGGATGGTGTCAATTTAAATACTTTGTTCTAAGTCTTCAACAATTGTAAAACAGTTCTTGAACAATTTATGCTCATTATTTCTGATGTAAATTATGTAATGCAATGTAAGTTAAAGGACGTAGCACATGCATAAGCTGTATATGTAATATAAATTAAATGGCGGTGTATATATAAAGAAACAAACGTAACGCAATTTAGAATGCGTACTTTGTTTTAATATGCTACCAAAGCTAGACCAGAAGATATAAGTGTAATATATCTATTGACAACTCGTGTTTAAAAAGAACCTTTGTATTAAAGAAAAGAGGTTCTCTTCTGGCCTCCATTGTTTAAATTAATATTTTTAATAACGTTTAAAGATAATAATCATTCCGTTCGCGTAGATTTTTTAAACATACGAACCCTTTGGAATGCGACTTTCTGCACAATGACAGTCCGATATTTGTGACATCATCGAGTGAAAGGAAGATTTAGATGTTTTTTGTTGAGGCGTAGAGATAGGTAATGAGAAACAGACAAAGGATGGTGTCAGTTTAAATACTTTGTTCCAAATAATTATTAAGTCTTCAACAATTGTAAAACCGTTTTGGAAAAAAATATTCTCATTGTTTCGGATGTAAGTTATCTAATACAATGTAAGTTGAATGACGTAACATATGTATAAGTTATGTATGTAATATAAGTTAAATGATGGTGTACAAGAAGCAAATATCAAGTAATTTGCAATTCACACTTTGTTTCAATATGCTACCAAACTGGGACCAGATCAAAAAGATAATAATCATTCCATTCGAGTGGCTTTATTGGATACACGATCATACGAAACCATTGGAATATGACTTTCTGCACAATGACAGTCCGATATTCGTGACATCATCGAGTGAAAGGAAAGTTTAGATGTTTTTTATTGATGTGTAGAGAGGCGTAATGAGAAACACAGTTTAAACAAAGGATGGTGTCAATTTAAATACTTTGTTCTGGATAATTAGTAAGTTTTCAACAATTGTAAAACAGTTTTGAAACAATTTATCCTCATTATTTCTGATTTAAGTTATTTGGTGAAATGTAAGTTAAATATAGTAATTATACATATGAGTGCCAATTAAAATTATTTTTTTCAAAATAATTCGCAAGTCTCCAACAATTGGGAAGAAGTTTCGCAACAATTTAGCCTAGTACATTTGATTTCAGTTATGTAATGGAATGTAAGTAAAATGACTCAATATAAGTATAAGTCATGTATCTAAGGAAAGTTAAATGACGGAGTACATATAAAGTAAAAAATATCACTCTATTTACAATTCGTACTTCATTTAAACTTACTACCAGAAACTAGATTGAAAGACAGAACTCTAGCTTACCAAACAACAATTTGCGTATAAAAACAATCTTAGTACCGGAATAAAGTGCTCCTTTCCTTCTTTCTATTTTTTATTAATACTGTTTTATTTTCAATAACGTCAGAACATAATCATTCTCTTAGCGTATATTTATTAACATACAAAACCAAATGCGTCGTTCTGCAGAATGCCAATCCGATGTGTGCGACATTATGGAGTGAGAGGAAAGTTTAGATGTTTTTTGTTTAGGCGTAGAGAGGAGTAATGAGAACGCAAGTTGGATCACAATTTTTTTTTTACTTCTTCGTATATAATGTGTTTCAGAACAAATTTATGATTTTTTTTTTTGAAACAGGTAAGTTACCCTAATTATTTCACTTTGCCTCACATTTCCCAAACACAGTTTTTTTTTTTAGTGTAGAAATCTTAATGGAAGTCCAAACTTCTAACGATTTTCTATTAGTTGTGTAGTAATTGTTTTAGCGTAGAAACCTTTATGGAAGTCCAGTTTACTAGAAAATTTCTAGTGTAGTGATCGCCGTTTTTATGAGTCCCGTTTGTTCTAAAATTTTTATTCCAAAAAATTCAATAGAGCTTGATATTGTTCTGCTTTTGACAATTTGATTCATTAAAGAAGCTCATTCAATGAACCACTGATTCAATTAACCGATGTCCACTGAGTTCTGCAGATTTTTTTACAGTGTATATCATAGAACAACATTTCTGCAGTAAACATGTCAATTTCTGTAGATAAGAAGTCTTTTTGTCAAGTGTTGAAACAAGTGTCAGTATGCTAGCAAAAGAAAGAGGGAGAGAGACACTTGCTCGTGGATCATAACTTCTAAGTAGCTGTGAAAATACTTGAATGAGGCAAACACCGGTGAGATATTAGGACCAAAAAAGAACAGAGAAAAAAAGTCGTCTGAGGGACAAGTCGGCCGGAAATTCCAAACCTCTCCACAAAGGATCCCAAAGAGTAGCCCGTTTTTTGCTCCCTTATATCCAGATATTTTTCTCTCCTAGGAATGCAGGTGCCAGGTGGTTTTCACCGTAGAGCCATATATATACACCTGTTTGAATGAATGAAAATTCCAGAGTAACTTTTCCAGCGCGATACACCCCTTATAAGAACCCCTCCTGCTTTTTCCCATCGGGTGAGTAAGAATGTGGTGGTAGGAAGATTTTTCTCACCCGCCATCTTTGGCCCGAGCGAGATTCTATTTCTTGGATTATCTTGGGTAAAGTGGAAACTCAAGATGAATATTTTAAAATTTTAGAAGGCAGCATGCATAATCTAATTAAGCTCGTTCCAATCAAAGAAATATATTATGTATTTGTCTCAATTTCGTTTTATTCTGTGTTAAAGTAATCTTATTCAAGAACATAATATTCAGGAACTCAAGCCTTTCTTATTAATGCTATACTCAAGATAATAAAACTCAAGCAATCAACTCTTTCTAATTGACTGTAAATCAAGATTATAAACTCAATCTATCAAAACTTAGCTATAAAATAAAACACAAGAATACACTGGTTAACAAAGACTTTGTTAAATGAAACATTTATCGGATTTCTGGGGTAATTTTTGAAAATCCCTGAACTTTGATTTATTTCATTTTTAACTTGTAGTTCTTGTCTTAATTTTCGGCAATCAGTTTTATTTAAATTTTCATTTTCGACATTCATTGACTTTTAATTATTGTTATTTTATCTTTTAAATAGTACTCATAGCCCCCACCCCCCATTGAACAGCAACATAGTCCCTTTGGGAGTGATCACTTCAAGTTTGGAGTCATTGATGTGGACTATATTTCTTTTAAGCAAATGTACACTATATTTCTGAAACCTGTCAAGAACCAAGCTCTAAAATTTCGAAAAGGCCCATTAATATTATCATATTAAAATTCGTAAAATATTGTAAAATGAAAGGAATACATAAATAGATATTTTTCTCTTAACAAAAATCGTTGTACTTCATAAAGTTAAAAATGATGACGCTCGGCTAGTCTCTGAATAAAAGGATTCTAACATCTTTACTTTAAGGAGGAAATATCTTCACATTTAAAGCAAAAAATTAAATTCAGGAAGTATTTCAGGGTAATGAAATGGTAAAATGAAGACGATTCCGTATTTCATGCTCTGTAAAAAATAATTGTTGTTTTTACAGTATAATACTGGCAGCATATGTTTCAGTTTAAAACAGTAAAATGCACAGTTATAAACTGTTAAATTAGATATTTTACATTTTATCACTGTAAAGCAACAATTTTACAGTTTAGCACTGTAAAGCAGCAATTTTACATTTTATCACTGTAAAACAGCAGTTTTACGTTTTATCACTGTAAAGCAGCAGTTTTACAGTTTATTACCACAATTTTTCAATTTATTACCACAAAAATCACTTTATTATACTATAATATCAACAGTATAATACTGGCAGCAGAGGTTGCAGTTTAAAACTAAAATTAGCAGTTTTGCACTTTATCACTGTAGAGCAGCAATTTTACAGTTTATTACTGTAAAATTGGCAATATTTGCAGTTTGCTATTATAAAATTAGCTGTATAATACTGTAAAAATAACATCTGTTTTTTACAGTGTGGGCGCAATCAAATCTCGGCGTTTGTCTTTGCCTATTTCCCAAAAGAAGAAAGTTCCTACCAGCAGGACTTGTACAGAGGCTTTCTCCGCAAGGGTATCTCGTTTGAGGGAAAACATCTACCAGGCAGTTTGATTAGCGGCAGACGATCGTTTTCTCGCTACACTGTAAAAAATAGTTGTTTTTAGATTATAATGCAGCTAATTTTATAGTAACAAACTGTAAAATTGCTATTTTTACTGTAATAAATTAAAATTGCCGCACAGTAATAAACTGTAAAATTGCTAATTTTAATTTATTACTCTGCGTTTTACAGTTTTAAACTGGAACCTCTGCTGCAAATATTATTCTGCTGTTTTTACAGTACAATACAGCTAATTTTGTGGTAATAAACTGTAAAATTTCTAGTTTTACAGTGATGAACTGTAAAATAGCTAGTTTTACGTTTTAAACTGGAACCTCTGCTGCCAGTATTATACTGTAAAAACAAGTTTAATTTTTGAAGTGTATTATAAAGCTTCGATTTAAGTTTCTTTAGGAAATGCATATTTATAGCTCAATTGATCCTCGATTTTTTTTCTTCTTTTTTTGAAAATCTCGTATGAGAGGAGAAAAAAAGAAGAAAGAAATAATCGATTGTGACACCTTTTAAATTATCCCAGACTTCCAGTTTCACATGGGTTATAACAGACCCGATCGATCAAGTGCTATTAGTCTTGTGAAATATTTGAGTATCATAAATTGACTTTCATGACACCTAATTTTTAGCATTTTATTAAATGATTGGTACACTCTTGAGTAGAAAATTCATGAGCGCAACAGGCAGAAAGATTTATTAATTTTTAACATTGAGTAATAAATGCGTTATTAAGAATTAATAACGGAAGAAAAAAAATAGGAAAGAAAACTAAAATTTGGCAACAGAATACAATCCACTGCGAGATATTTCGTTTTAGTAAAGCGATTCTCAACTAGTCCGGCGAACTGGTAACTGTTCGCAGAAAATAAAAGTCCTTTAACGGACCGCAAACTTTATATTATTTTTTTAAGGGAAGAAGATAAAATGAAAAGAAGAAGAAAAAGATAATATCATAAGTCCGGAATTTTTTTTCCAATTGCTAATGCCAGTCATCACAGACCCCCCCTCCCATGTTGCCAAAAAAATAGAAGAATGAACACACATATAAGGATCTAAATGCGCGTTTTACGACCTTTAATTTCGAATCTTTTCCGATGATTCCCCCTCCTCCCCCCTTCTGAAAAACTTCTAGCTACGTCACTGGATCAGTAGGGATGTATTTGTCCCAATAATGTGGTCCAAGATGGTTGCCCTGTGATCCCTGCTTCTTCCCCACAAGTCCCTCTCTCACTTTTACTGAATGAATCGTAGTAAGAAGCGTAAGATTTTTTTCCTCTCCCCCAGCGTCCTCCCGTGGGATGCGTACGAAGTATTTTTCCTCTGAATGGGCCAACCATCTGCTGTAGTGTAGTAAGAGTATCTAGTAATCAAGGGCGAATTTAGGTAAGGGCCAAAGATCAACCAGCACCCCTTGCGATGACGCATGGGAATACCATCAGGAATTCGAGCCTTAACACGAAATTCCACTGCCAGGGATAACAGATTTGAAGAGCGGTTGACTTATTCCTTCCGGTTTACCAAGAAAAGATGCGGGATCAAAGAAGGAAAGAACTTTTAACTTGTGTGGAAAAAAGTAACACCACTCGAGCTAATTATCTTGGTAGACAACAAATGATGAAGTACAAAGTAAAAGATTTTAACGAAACAGTTTGAAATAATTTTTCTTTGACAGTACTAATAGTTATTACATTTTCAATGTGTATGTGAATGCCTCTTTCCAGATTTGATTGGTAGCAAGAAACTTATCAACTAGTACCTGTTGAAAGGCCTATTGCTCACATCTTTATTGGGACATTAAATCAAACTTTACTTTTTTTACTCTAACAATTACATCATTCTTTTTTTACAACTCACCATTTGGAAATTCTTTTATATTTTTTACATTAACATAAACAAAATGTAAAATGAGGGCTGCATAAAGAAAGATTAGTTTGGGATCCATTCACTTAGATGGTTGTATTATGGCTTTGACTTTAATTCTTCATACAAGAGTGTATAAAACTTAGGGGATAAGATTAATTTTAAAGTAAAAGTTTCTCTTGCAAGCTTCAAATATCGAACAGCACTTCAAAGCTGTTTATTTATTTATTTATTTTTTTTTTTTTTCAAATAGATCAACAAAAAGCTATTATATTCGGTGACCATAACTTTGCCTCCGTCGCATTATCTTATGATACCAAATTAATCAGATGATGAGTTTAGCTGTCTTTTTTCAAGCTTTCTACCAATACAATCGTTTTTCCCCCTCTCCCCTCGCCCCCATACTACTAAATCTTTTGCATTTTTTTTCTCTACTTTGGGTATGTACCATATAGACTTGTCTGTTGCTTTACCATAACTAGTAACTTTATAAGTGAGTAATGTAGTGGAAGATGTTGTGAGACAAATGTGTAAATCCATGAAACCAAACATGTAACTGTATTTGTAACTTTATGGTTGAAGAGTTTAGGGGCAGAACATGTAGTGACACAAATAAATAATGCTGAGAAATCTGTCACTGCGAGTATATTTAAAACTTCAGAGCGGAAGAGTTTGGTGGAAGAACATACGTTGCGGTACAGATGATTAAATCTGAGAAAATTGGTCCACACATTTCCTTTGCTTCATGCAATGATATCTTCCAGTTAGAAGCCGTTTACAAGTTAACTTCTTCAATCTAGGCGTATTTCGCTTCATCATTAAAAATAATTTTACAAAACGTTAACAATAAAGAAAAAAATACAGTAACAGATTACAAAACTTTTCTTGTGAAGAGTTTTGGAGATGAACACGTTGTGAGACAAAAGAGTAAATGTGACAAAATCAAGTTGAAATTTCTTTTTTACTTGCTCTTTTTTTTTTTTTTTGCTTCATGCAATCGTTTTGTTTTACAGTCATATTATTAAAATTTTTCGCTTTTTCCGTTGTTAAATTCTGCCCGGTGACCATAATCCTTTTCAAATCAACTTCTTCAACTTTAGCGGATCTTTAATAAAGATTAATCATAGGATAGGGTGCGTTTTTGGCTTCCTTGAATGATTGTCGATTTATCGTTCATTGTCATGCGCCATGGATATTGATCTAAATACAAAAAGGGCTCTTTAATATCTAAATCGCTTATTATTGGTCGACGGAAGCAAAAGCAGGCCTTTAAACTAGAAATCATGTATCAATTCATAACTCATGCAAAGAAGATTGTTTCAAATAAAAACATTCTTGCTGTCAAAAAGACCAAGAACTCTCTTCAAACACTAATAGCAAACACATTTTCTCACAAATGTTACTTGTTTCTAATTTTTTTCAAATACACTCATAAAGCCTAAAAGTTGCGAATGGTTTTCATAAAATAAAGACGTAATGAACTGTGGCTACGATTTGCTACTAAGCAAACGGAAAAGCTTTACAGCTGCTCAGAGTAAAAATTACTTACAAAGTAGTAATAATTTTATTAACATAACTAATTTAAGTTTAATGTTCAACACTTCATCGTAATTGCTTGTATAGCGGTCAATTGTAACAAGAAACATTTTTGCGTTATGCTTTAAAAAATGTCACCTACATTTATGCAATCTGTACAATTGAAGCTCATGTTAAAATTCAATTTGAATAAAAAGCGTAATTTCTATTCATTTAATTTCATACGTAGGTTAAATATTTTGTACTTGTGTTAAAGCGGATGAAGCCCAGAGGTAGGGTAGTAGCGCTCTGCCCTTCGCGCCGAAGACCCTTGTTCGATTCCCGGGCTTGGCACGGTCAACTCCGCCTTTTACCCCTTCAGTGGGAAGATAAAATGAGCACCAAGCGTGCGTGGGAACTAAACCGAGGGGTTCCGCGTTTGGTTGACCGCCTAACCGGGATATCAGTTCTGCATCTCAATCTGAGAGCCCTCGGTTACAAAATAGTTGTGAGCACTGTAGGCCTTGACCCCCATGGGCTATTGCGCCACTTAGTTTAGTTTAATTAAAACGGATGATTAGAAATTATTTACATAGCCCAGGACTTAATTTGAATGATTGACTATAGAATTTTGATGTTAACATAATGTACATTTGTCATAGCATACTGTCCACCTCCGAAATTTAACCATTTTCTTGTAAAGCAGTGAGTAACCGCCCCTAAGCAAGGGCTAAGGCAGGAACATGCAATACACCGCCAACTCGTTCATTTCGATCCATGGACTGCAGTTTCGGGCTTATTATGCTCTCATCAGCATGGAATACGAAAGTAAACGAGTTGGAGGCAAAAATCCTCTTATAGAGCAAAATTTTAAGCCTTAAAATTTACGAGTTATACCTTTCCCATGTGCGGTCGCTCGCTAGTATTCTAATTTCACATTAACTACCAGTTTTTTTTCGACTCTCTTTGCTCTATAAGAGGATTTTTGCCTCCAACTCGTCCACTTTCGTATTCCATGCTGATGAGGGCATAATAAGCCCGAAACTGCAGTTCATGGATCGAAATGAACGAGTTGGCGGTGTACTGCACATTTTCTTGTAGTCTGCTATAGTAGGGCCGTGGTGGCCCGATCGGTAAGGCATCGGACTCGTGTCCGGAGGGACCCGGGTTCGAAACCCAGCCGATCAAAGATCCACCGCCTTGATTAATGGTGGCTGGGAGGCGTTAAAAATGTCGTGGTCACAAAGTCCTCCAAGTGAAACGATACCTCTGGGGGTGCTGGGCCCTAGGGTTTGCTCGACCCTAGGTTCTGGTTCAAAATTAAGAACAGAGCGCTCTTCAGGGCCCTATCCCGGTTAAACCACGAAGCTGTGGTAGGTACGGGGGACCCTGGAGAGTGTGAAGTGAAGTCTGCTATAGTATAAAATCAAGAACTCAAATGTTCCAGACACGAAAAGTTTACTCTAGGTGGTTCTTTTTTTTACTCAGAATTTTTAGACGAACTTCATAACACGTAAGAATATATAGTCTGAAGAATATAAGGCTCCGGCACTTATTTTGGTGGAAATTAAGTTCTGCATATCTCTAACTTTCGCTTTGAGTAGAATGATCTTCTAACGCATGCTTTAAATCATCATCATTAATCGTAGAATTGAAATCGGTAAATTGCAACTTCTCTTGTCGATTTGCAATTCTGAACACTTTTTCACCTTTTTTTTTAAAATTAGCTTTATTTATTTTTACCCAGCTCATAAAAATGAAATATTCGATTGCAATATTTCTAAAAGTTGAGAATACAAATCGAGTCATAAAAGTACTCTGGTTTAATAGCCTAAAAGCTGAATGCAGTACAAAAACAGGAACATAACGGCGGTTGCCATGCAAATATTAAAGTATACAATACAGATAAATATACAAATAGGTCATGCATATTAAATCGAACTTGTATCGTTGCTTTTGCAGTTTACCTTGTTGAAATATGATAGTTATGAATTTTTCGTGACATTCTGTACTTGCTGTACTCCTTGGTGTAATCTTAGCCGTTCCGTTTCTCTTACAAATAATCCTTCCTACCCGGAAAAGTACTTTCCCTAGAGAAAAATGTATTTTATGTGTCGCTTTTATGCCTCCATCTATGCAAGGAAGAAGAATGGCCGCCACTAATGATATGCAAACACGGAGAAGAGAAAACTTGAGCATCTGAGAACACAGAAACCGAGCTTGTTCCGTATGCGAATTAAAATCGTAAACATTGTTGCAATTGTTCGGTCGAGCGATTTCAGCTCATTCAAGCAGCGATTACACAGGCTGAGCAGATGCAGATAAACTCATTCATGTCTTTCGTCGAAAGAGTTCATTGATGACTTTTCTCGTAGCGTTCTGATAACCGATAGATAAGCAGACGTAGATAACACGCGGCTCATAAGATCTTCACAAATATTGAATTTCTTCTCAAGTCTTGGCTATTTACCCAAATAAAGCCTGTTTTATGAGTGCATTTCCTGTCTGCGGAGAGGGACTTACCAAATGAACATTCATTCACTCACCTTGAGTTTCAGTTTTGTTATGCAGCTTTGTTTCTCCGTCCAGGGTCGCACCAGGGTCAATGCTTCATCTTTAAAAAAAAGTTCTCCCGTTGAGAAGGACAAGAAGTCAACAAGTATCTGCGAAGACATATTCTGAAGAAGAGAGTGCCCGACTGTTCGATTTATCGTCAATATGAATTTAGTATCTCGAAAAGAATTAATTTAAGATTTCTAAAAGAAATCTACGCCACAACAACAGCAAAAGAGCTCTAGGTCACAACAACAGCAAAAGAACTCCAGTTCGCGACAACAGCAAAAGAACACCAACTCATGACAACAGCAAAAGAACACCAGTTCACAACAACATCCAAAGAACTTTATGTCACAGCAACAGCAAAAGAGCTCTATGTCATAGCAAGAACAACAGAACTAGGTCCCAATAGAAACTCTATGTCACAACAACAACAACAAAGAAACTCTAAATCATTGAAAGAACCAAACAACTTTGTCACCACTGCAACAGCAAAATAATTATATGCAATAATACATTTAAAATACTTTTTGTTATTGCGACCGACAAATGGGTAGGGGAAAGTTGCCCAAAACGGGATAGGCGGGCAAAACGGGATAGTGGGCGTTGGAGCTTGACTGGTGGTACTATCTCGCAGGAGACAGGCTAAACTGGTTCCCGACCGCCATGACAGCATACTCAGTTAATATCTCAACTCTAGCCACGTATTTCGCAAAGAAATATTTTTTCAAAGTTTTCAATTGAGATTTTTACTTACTTTTTACTTTTTTCGACTGTAGAACAACTAGAATTGTGGTTCTCCGTAATTCGGAACAATTTTGGTTAGAACTGTATTTTGTTCATAGTTCTTTTAGCAACAATTTCATGTACTTAAATATTGCTAGTGAGCGGGGGTTCCGGGGTCAGCCCTTTATGTTGTCAAAAGCATCATGGTCGGGCAAAACGGGACACTTTTAGGGTGCCCAAAACGGGATACCATTTTGATGTGTCCCGTTTTACCCGACCATTTCCATTAATGTTTTTTCAATGTGTTTAAGCAGCACGAAGCGAGCTAGAGGTTCGCAAGTGGATGTTCAACTATCCTGACAAAGGGATTACTATCTACGAAGTAGGAAATATGTTCAATGCAGCATTTTAATGAGCAGCTCTTCTCGAAACTGCTGTGAGTGGGTTCACGAAAACAGGCATTTTCCCATATAATCCCAGATGTCTTTCCCGAATATCTCTTTGCTTCCTATCTTCCAACAGATCACCCATTGCTGGATGCTCAGAACATGACGTCCTTACACCCATTAAATCTGCAACAAAATGAGATCAGATCCGAAGAATCTTCAAATTCAGTCATAGCATCTAAGAGTTTGCTGTCATCACAACCACTAGAGACAGTATTGAAAGAATCACTTAGTGCAACGATAACACTAGCACAAATGCAGGACTTATCCAACCGTTCACTTCAACAGGAGTCAAAGGACTTGGACTATACTGTCGCCCTTCACTGTCATTTTCCATATCACCCGAAGATATTCTACCTCCACTACGAGTGATTGGACCAAGACCTCAAAATAAACACGATAATAGAAGAGGGAAAGCAGCATTTATAACAAGAAGCCCTTATAAACTTGAGTTGGAAGAAGAACGAGAAAAAAAAGAACGAAAAAGAATTTAAAAGCTGAAAAAAAAAAGGGCTGCCCAAACAAGTCTCTTGAATGTTCCGAAAACAAACCAAATGAGGCGTAAAAGAAAACCAGGTGGAGATGCAAAACAGGCATATAAATTTAAAAAATGTTGCTCTGAACCTGAAAAAAAACCCCACAAACATCATTGGATGGAAGAAAATGGACGTAACATGAAAAAAAAGCGAAGCAACAACGAAAAAAAAAAAAAAAACATCAGTTAACTAAGGTTGGACGTCGTCGTCTTCAGAAGATGAAACTGAAAAAGATGATGCATGTATTTTCTGCAACTCTCTGTATCGTGAATCGAAAGCTGGAGAAGGAAGCTGGATACAATGCTCGAGCTGCCAGGGATGGGTCCACGAAGCTTATTCCAAAGCAGACAAAGAAGGCGATACATTTTTATGTGATTTCTGTGTTATGTAATTTTCCAACTTTACAATTACGTAGCCTATTTTTGGTCTAAAAACTAAATCAAAAGTAAAATCAGTACAAAATAATAACATACAATTCCCTATCCCGTTTTACCCACCCTTGGTCGGGTAAAACGGGATCATATAAGACTTTTTGAAACCAGTATTTTTCACATAAATAATACCGAACAAATATGACAAAGGTATGTTTAGTAATGCAAAAGGTGTATACTTTTAAATGGCCTCTAACTTTGAAATGTACCTTGTATACAAAAAGAAATAAAGTGAAGAATAGGTTAGCTATCCCGTTTTGGGGTACTTTCCCCTATATAATTTTCGACAGATGTCCAAACACCACAAAACTCACGCTGCTGCTCTTCACTCTCTTGGTGATATTCTCCATCACCATTACCACACATGTACACATGTACATCAATATCGGTCATAACACTTTGCATTTTCATCTAAATTCCTTACATTGTTCAGGGCAATTCCACGGTAACTTTCGTTACATTTTGACTAACACTTAGGCATTTAGCACCTCAGTACAGACAAATATTGTCATAAAAACCTTGAATAAAAGTTTTCTATGAAAATGACAGTCAAAAGCAAAATTAAAATGCAAAAATATTCGATGCATTAAAATTTTTCAAAATTTAGCAGTCAGAATTAAGACAGTAACTTACGTTACGCAAAAAGGTAATGACATAATATGAAAATTGGTTCTAAGGCGAATTTCTGCTCTATTACAGCTGTTTTCTTGTTTGAAGTATAATTTATCAGTTCCTTATAATGCTCAGGAATTGATTTTCATTAATTTAAAAATTTATTTAAAAAATTGGGAATTATGGGAATTTTTGACTGGGTAACTTACGTTACAGTAACTTACGTTACAAAATTTATTTACAACCAAATCTTTATTACAAAAATTAATGAATGTAAATTACAGCTTAGTTTAGATCAAAATATTGAAAATTAACAATTATAAATTGAATTTCTAGAAATTTAATACCAAATTCAATGAACAATCGAAAATATTACATAACATAAAACTTTTAAATGCAAAATGGTCACTGTTATTAACAAGTTCAGGTAGGTTCAATTTTTCGAATCACGTTTTCTCATAATAAATTTCATCTGTCGTTTATTTCCATATATAATAGGGTTCAACAGCAGCCATTACTTTTACTTTAAACTCGTTTTCTTCAATAATTGTCACAACTCAAGGATACAATGTATTTTCGTACTTCATCACACACCATTCACCGGCTTTTATCTCTGTTTTTTCTTCTTGTTCCTTGAAATACTTAACTAAACGAAACCCCACAGTTTGTATATTTCTAGTTCTCAAATGTTGATTGTCAATGTGCGGATCTTCAGAAAATAGTTTTGACAAATTTTGCTTTTTCTGACATATTTTAGTACCATCAAGAGTGACTTTTATTTTCGAATCTGTAATATCCACATGACTTTTCACATACCCCTTTTACAGCGCATCTTTCTGCAGAGTTCAGTGGCATTTTAATGCAGAATAAAATATATTTCAGCTGTAAGAGATAAAATATTTTTATATTTGTTTTTTCCAAAACATATTTCAAAACTTTAAAGCATAACAGAAGTCCATTTCTGAATAATTTTTAGTAAATTACCTCTTAAATATTCCGAATGCAGTGATATAGTTTAGAGATAATTAATATCTTAAAAGCCAAAGAAACATGTAATTTATAATAGAGGTGTATTGTAATCTTATTAACAAATAGAGATATTTTAATAAATATGATTAATTTAAATTAAGTAAATACAGTACATTTAAAGGAATTCTTGAATAAATTACTTCTACTAACCACATAGGTTTATTTCACAATTTACTTTCTTTATAAACGCAAGTATTTAAGTCCTACTTAGGTAACTTACATTACCTGCATATTTCGGTAACTTACGTTACACATTTTGATTGTAGCACAAAAAATTAAATAAACAATATTAAAAAAAAAACTTTAACTATTTGCTTAATACACACTTATAAGATAGAAAATATAGCATTGTTAACATTGCATTGCCCTTTCTTTATGCACATCATGAACTTTAATATGTTTTTGGTAACTTACGTTACATAGAACAGTGCATTTTTGAAGTTTATATAAATCACACAATTTAAGTGAAAACATTCGTTTAAGCAATTCACAATATTGAATTAAAGTGTAATAATCAATATTCTTCCTTTAAAACAGTTATCTAAAGCAAAAAATTGAAACTTACCAACGTTGAAAGATTGATCATTTGCCTTACGAAAAGTTAAATATTCCATTCCAACTTCAAAGTGCTGCCAAACTAAAAATACTACATTCTTGACAAAAAATTAGTATAAATAATAAACTTCAAACATTTTTAAATAAAAAAATATGCAAAACAGACGCATTGCTGTAGTTTTATTTTTCCAACGCTTTTCCACACTTGCATGGAATTGCCCATCAGGGTTTTCTAAATTTAACTTTCGATTTTACAAAAGTACTTACAACGTGTAAAATTATACGACACAAATAGATAATTTTGATCGTATTTTCCAGCGGGGGTTCGGAATAGAAATAGGACTCATATGTCAGCAGTTCCTACCAATAAAATCATATAAGTTGTAGCGTAGATCAAGTGCGGTCTTCCGGAATTAGATAAATAGAACATCAACTTATTCTCCCCCACCTTGAGTTTTATCATTGCTCTGAGCTTGTTAACATCGACTTTTGAATTTAAATGCCCCATAGGAAGTAGTAAGAGAGCGAAACCGCACAAATTATTTGGTCAATTCTCAACTTTGTAAGAGCTTACACGAATAAGAACACTGTGGTCAACTAACTTACAAAACGTACCACCTACATCGAGTGTGGCTGAAGGGCGGATACAAAGGGGGGCCTGGCGGGGGGGGGCGATCGCCCCTCCCTTGAGGGACTCCTCTGCAGCAGTTTTTAGATTTTGAAGTTCAAAAAAGGCCGTTTTAGTTGATCTTTGGTAATATCAGAGGAAAGGTTGGGGATTCGAGGCTGTGATCTCGACTTCTTTCAAAAGGGAAGATCAAAACATTTGAATTCAACATGTGTTAACAGGATGCATGGGGAAAAAATGGGCAAAGAGTAAGAAAAAAAAAATCGCCCCTCCCTTGGAACATTTCTGAATCCGCCCTTGGCCGTGGCTTTCCTAAATCAAAACCGAAAATCTCACATTGATTTCTGGCGCTAATTGGATATGTCAACCATCGACTTTTGATTTCGAATGCTCCCATAAGAAGTATTTAGAAGGGTCACAATCACACGACCTAACTGGGAGGGACACAAGGAAGAGGCGATGAGGGCGATCGCCCTCCCTTGAAGGATACGACACTGGCAAATGTTCAATGTTGAAGTTCAAAAAAGGCATACTTAGATTATCGTTGGTGCTAACAGAAAGGAGGTTTAGGGCTCTCCTCGGGATGCGTTTCGCAATTGAAATCCAAAACATATGAGGTCAAGATTTGTAAACTAAGATGTATAGTAAAGGATATAAAATAAAATCAATTTCCCCCTCCCTGGAACATTTATAGACCCACCCTTGTGACTAAAACGGTCAATCAGGGCCAGCGAGGGGCCATGCCAGTCTAGTTAAAAGTTAGGAGGTTACTTGTTAAAACTTGAGGAGAGGGGGCAGCTCGGAATCATTGTGTTCTTTTTACAAATTCTAGGGGGGGGGGGGTAGTGGGTTCGACGACCGAGATCTCAAGGGCCCATCATTGCTTTCAGCCGACTACTCGGGTAGGAAAAGTGCTGTCAACCAAGTCAAAATATAGCAAAAAAGCAGTCGAAAACTTTGCTACAAAATGAGTAAAATGCGACAACGTATATAAAAGAACAAATAAAAACATTTTAAAATGAGGATAACTCGGCAAACAGCTATTTTGAGGCTATCCCATACAAGCTCCATCATCAGTGCATAAGATAAAACGAATGGATTACTAATCTGACCGAATCCACGATCACATTAGGAAATTGGAAAAGTATAAAAATGCAAATCTATAGAAAGTGCGCCTCACTTTAAACTGCTCATCTCTTCGCATTCGAAGAAGATTATACAGCAGAAATACCAGAAAATATAGATCTCCGAGTGCATTGGCCACACAAAAGTTCTACATAAAAACATGACACAATTCAAGTGGTAATCTCAATCGAATAACACCCCCACACTCTATGAGAACACTCTGTTTAATCTTCTAAACGTTTGTAAGCATACCTGTCGAACAGTATCAAAATCGAACGATAAAGCTCGTCTCTCAGCAGAATGAAAAAAAAAAAAAAAGATCGGCATCTCTGTTGAGGAGTGCCTACTCCTTTGGTTGACAAGATAAAGCCGCCGTTTTGGACTTTGAGGTTGATTCCGATCGGGCACTCCCGAGAACACGAACATCCCGACATTCGAAAGCAGGCGACTCTTCGGCGTCGAAACGATATGAATTCTTGGCGCCACTGGGCGTTCTCTTCACCTCATTTAAATATTTTTTTCTCTGATAACCACGAATTTTTCACTTTCACAAAGAACGGAAACTGGGCTTATCAGCAGGCTCGGTTTTGATCCTTATTTGCTCGGATATTAGGGCCATTAGAGTACCTGTGAAAAAATAGAGAGTCGAAAGCAGTTCTCTTTGGCGCTGTGTTAAGAAACGAAAGCATCGGGAGGTTGGAACACCCTCCGCAATCATTGATCTTAAAAATAGAAGGGGAGTGCGGTTTCTTTATCCCCCCCCCCGCGGCCACACAGCACACACACACATACACGCACACACAAGACAATGAATGCATTTCAAAGCAACTATTTTATACATCTTAGAAAATGATGATGCATATTGGAACTCTTTTTTTTTTTGAATATTATTATCATTATTATTTTAAGAAGTATTGTTATTATTGCTATTACTATTAGTGCACATCCACTGAAGATGCGAAAGTAGGGGGGGTTGTGGGAGCCATTATCGTGCCCCTCTTAAGCGACCAAATACTACCTGAAGCTGCGCTCTTAGTATTTAGTTCGAAAAATTTGCTTCTGGCCTCTATTAGAGCCCAAAAATTGCACTTTGATCCCTCCCCCATTCCGATAATGACCTCTTCAAAAACCAGGAGCTGAATCCGCCCTTGTCAACGGCACCAAGCAATTCGATTCGAATGATATGTTTCATTCCTCTCCTCTTAAATTTTATACTAAAAATGACCTGACAGCTTGTGGTGGTGACGTAATACTATTTGTACCTCAGAACCAGAACGACGTAAGTCCGAAAATGGCGATTTTCACTTTTTTGTTGCATTGTACGTAGGATCTTATTCCGCTTCGACCCATGAGAACGTTATTTCATAAAAGAAGTTCCTTCACAATTATTTAGCAGCTTTAAAAGAGCGCGAGTCCCACCTTTGCATGCATCTGACAATCGCTTTCGCCCTCTACTGAAAAGTGACGAAAATGGACTTACGTTAGTCTGGTTCTGAGGTACAGATATGACGATATGTTCTAACTATTCATATTCTTCAGGGCAGATGAGAAGCCATGTCAGTCTACTCGGAAACTAGGGCCCGGCTTGGAATCAGAGTAGTACAAATTTTATTAGTTTTATGGAAAAAAGGGACCGGTGAACAAACTGACAAGCGGCCCGCCTTGGCCCTTGGCGGTCCTGATATTCTTCGTCTCTTCTATGGGCTGTCTCTTTAGCAGTGACTGATGAACACACTGACAACGATTTTCAATGATTTAAACATGAGGTTCATTGCTTCTCAGAAATATGGGCAAAAAGCACATGGGCTTGATAACTTTTCTAAAATTTACGATCCGACAGGATCCGTTAATCACACGTCAACTAACGACGTTGCTGTTGTCTGTGTAGCACTCTTGCACTGATAAATGATCTCTATCAGCTTTGAAATAGCTCTTTGTCATCATGATTAGTGCATTCTTTACGTAAATTATTGATTTTATTCACATTTTATAGCTATAATTTTTGAAAAAAGTTGCACATGTATTTGTGCACATTGCGTTATTTGGAACGATCATAAAAATTTTACTTCCCTGTTGAATAAAATTATACTTTTTCCATCCCAAATTAGTAGCTGCATTTGAAGTTTTGTAATGATTACTGCTACTGTTGATTTTATAGCTTAAAAGTGCGTCAACTCTAGGTTTTTAAAACTAATTTAGCTCCGATTAAAAGAGGGAAGTTGGTAATGCTTTAAAAGAAATTCATAAAAAATTCATAATTTTATTTTCTTAAGATTTCAGGTTTGTATGTTATCAACTAACAACATTTACATTCCAAGATTAACCTTCTTCCTTCATGTAATCAGAACCGATTTAGTTTCAAAAACTCAGAGTCCGCGCACTCTTAAGCTGCTCCTCATTTTGTAGGGACTATAACCAACAGCATACCAGAAAAATCAGCTCATTTTTTAGTGAATTCAAGATTTATTAGCTAGAAGATAGTGTTGTACTATTACTGGAAGAAGAATCCTTTCAAAATGGGAAGTAAATTAAGAATATGCCAACCCTGGATTTTTTAAAACTAATTTGATATTGATGTAAGAAGGGAAGGCGGTAATGCTATGTAAGTAATTGCTGCTGATTGATAGCATAGCACACTGAAATTTATGAGAAATGTTTAAATAAAATCATGAAATCATCAATTTCAATATTTAAAATAAAGGTATTTAAATACAGCTAGTAAATTTGGGACTAATTTGAGATGACGGTATTGCTTAATAAATAAATTTTTACTTTTAAACGGAAACCATTAATGAGAAAATCAACGTCATATTCTCAAATTTCACTAATATTTTGCCTTAAAAATTGCAATTAATTATTGATCCCGAGTTTTAATATCAAAACATGAGTATGCCATTATAACATAGATTTCCCCAATAATTTCTTATTATTTACTATTCCTCATTGAAACTTAAAGCAAACAAATTTACAAAACACTATCGCCAAAGTATACAGGGAGAGCAATACATGCAGAGTTTGAGAAGTGGACACTAATGTCTTCTAATATGCAATCTAAAACTGTTTCGAAAAGTAATCAATAACAGTTGAGTTGATTGTGGATATTAACTCTTAAGTATCATTGAGTGTTTATTCTTCCATGTGGTCTCGGTAAAAGTTTACAATATAAATTAACAGAAATTACGTTTTCCACTTTAATGCAGCAAGGACAACCTCTTGCAAAGCACAACAAACTTCTTAAGAGTTCAACTGCTGTCTAAAGCACCGAGAACAGTGTTCTTTCTGTTCCTTAAACACTTGGAACGATCTTTCGTGAAGTGATCTCACATTCTGGTGTAAAATAAAGACTCTTTCTTTGGCCTTTGAATTGAGCACCATTAATTTTAATCATTATGAAACCATCCAAATGTTTTTTTTTAATGTATATTCACTTTGCTGTAGTGCAACTGTGTTATAAAAATTGCATAAATTTGCTTCGCAATTACGAGGAAAGATTTCCTCTGTGTGTGGAACCGAAAAGTGTTGGTGGAATGGTAAATATATTTATAAGAACAATATGTCATAACAAAACCAGAAAATGGCAAATTGTTATAGTGACTGAATGAACTAACAACATTTACATTTCAAGATTAACCTTCTTCCCTCATTTAATCAGAACCGAATTAGTTTAAAAAACTCAGACTCCTTTAGACCGTCAAATGCAACCTTCAGTGTGTTTCCAGTCCGACTTGTTTTGAAATTATTTATTTTGCTTGATGGTGATGTTCTCGATCACCCCCCTTTTTACACAATCGCTCATCGATATGGTTGATAGTATCTTCTATTTCTACCGTGGATCCAAACTGATGCAGTATCTTTTTTTTTTTCAAGAGAAAATCCTAAAATCTAAATTTTGTGCCAAATTAAGGCACTATCTTTTATTCATTTATTTTTCATAAATATATCCTAAGTACGCCATCCCTTTGTATATATTCAACAATGTTAAATTTAACAAACATCATAAATATATCCTAAAAATTAAATTTTGTGCCAGATTAATAATTAAAAAAAACAATTCTTATAAATAATATTTCATAAAAACTTAATTCATCCTCTCCCCTCACCTTTAAAAAAACAAATCATAAAAATTAAATTGCAAGTCACATTAATACATCATTTTTTCTGTTTTTTCAAAAAAAAAAAAAAAGAAATTAAATTAAAACTTGAATTTTGTGCCATACTGATGCATTTTTTTTTCATTAAACAAATCCCAAAAACTAAATTTCGTGTCACATTAATTCTTTTTTTTTTTTATTTATTTATTTTATTTTTTCAAAAAAAAAAAAAAAAAAAAAATCTTGAAAACTAAATTGCATATAATTTTAATTCATCCTTTTTTTTTATAATATAAACTGCTTTTCGAAAACAAATCCTAAAAACGAAATTCCCTGCCTTTCTACCAGCAACACAGCACAAGCACCAACAGCAAACAAATCACTCATCAATTCCCGAGCCCCAACTATTACCAATGCATATATTTATTGTGTCGCCTGAAAATATGCGGTCTGCCGCCGCCGCCGCTTCTCTGCCTGCAGTCGTTGCGCTGAAAACCCGTGGGATCTTTTAACAGCTGTTTCATGTGCAGAGGTTAAGAACCTATTTGCTTCAAGGAATTACAGTGTATAAATAATTGCCAGCCTCACACAAAAGAACGTCGCAGTAGCACTCATCGATACGATCATCGACTGCAAATCGAGGGAGGCAGATAGCAGAGCAATTATCTGTTGGAGTGGTTTTTAATCGATTGCTTAATCAGTGGCGGTAATCAGAAGGGACACAATCGTCACTAAATGTATCTATTATCACACTTCTAATGTTTTTTGTGTTGCTTTATAATTTATGCTTTTTTTTTATTATAGACTATTAGCTTGATGAGAAGGATTTAGTTTGTGTAAAAAATTATTTTGTTTTGCTAAGAGTAATTAATAACACATTAAGAAAGAAAAGCGATAATTAGAACCTTTTTTAAGCAACTGGATGCCCTGCGGCACTGACAAATGCTGTGACCCCCCCCCCCCCGACATACAAAAAATTAGAAACGCTTTTTTTTAATTTAAATACTCATTGTATTTATATGAAGGCTAAATTGAGAATTTACTGTCATAAAATAAAGGTCTTTGTTCTCAGCTATTAAACAAACCCTTTAGTTGGAGGCCCCGAACACGAGTCCCTTAAAAAAATGAAATAAATAAAAATTCAAATGACAGAAATTTGTCATTGAATAACTTATTGTGCATTTATGTGAAGGCTAAATTGAAAATTTACTCTCATAAAATAAGGCTTTTTTTGTCAGTTATTAAACAAACTCTTTAAAACCCTTTAACTGGAGGCCCCGAACACAGGTCCTAAATAAAAATTCAAATGACAGAAATGTCCCCCCCCCCTCCTTTCTCTGGGGGCCCTGCCGTAAATTCATCCCTGGACGATAATTGAGCCAATATTTAGAAAAGTGCCAATTTGAAGTTGGAGTTTTCTGAAAAAAAATTTTTTTTGCAGAAAAAAACTAATATTGGATTTTAAGTCTAAATTGGGTCAAAATGCAAGAAAATAAAAGGGGGGGGGTCAAGGAAGTTATTTACCCCCTCCTTAGATTACTCACTTTTAAGCCGTTACAGATCTGATAAATGTTACAGATCTGATGTTAATATGAGTTACATATTTGAGTTTATGCTTTCAGTCTTCGTTAACATCTCTAAATATGATATCATTTCCTTGGATTTTTAACATAGAATTAAGATAATTATATTAAAATATATATATTAGGCTAAAAAGTCAAATTTCATTATAAAAAAACATTTCTTGGAAATAAAAATGAGCGATAAGGTTTTTAGATAAAATAAATTATGAGATTCCCAAATCCAAGCTAATAAAACATTTGTTTTGATTCGAAACAACACACAACTACAACTTTTTCAACACACAACTCTGCTGCTTGGTTTTCTTTAATTAGTTGCAGGAAATTTAATTTCTTGATCAGAAATTCAAATTTAGCATGCTAGTTATTATCTAGTTATTTAGCAAAGTTATGAGAAATTGAAGCACCAAAAAAATAAATAAATAAATAAATAAAATAATAATAATTAATTAACTTAATTTCTGCAGTGTCACTTTTTCTTATTTTAATAACTTCTATTGTAAGGTCATACAAACCACAAATGAAGCAATTGTACTAAAAACTCATTGCTTTTCATTTTTTAAGAACAAAAATATTCAATATATGGCTAAAACCTATGATTTTTGCTTTTTATAATTCTGAAACGTGTGAGTTAGTTCTGTAACATATTCGCTGTTTTTCAATGTTACCGCTCTGACTGTTACCGATCTGACAAACTGACAAAGTTTTTTTTTAAATTTCCGAGTCGATTGCACTAAACCAAAATCAAACACGTGGTTTTTTCACTTGTAATAAAGGACTATACTTATATATAAAATAATTTTTAAAATAATAAAAACTGCGCATTTTAGAGCGTGTTACCGATCTGATGACTCAAATGACACACATTTTATAAAATCACTTTAAAAAATCTTACATACAATTTTAGATGCAGAAATGCAAATTTTTAATTACGATTAGATAAAACATCCCACCAGGTACTCAGTATCATGTGGTATAGGTGCAGGAAATGATTTTGGGAGCCTAAACATAGATCGGAAGTTATTACCACTCTGACGGCGGAACTTGGGACATGCTTATTTCGCATCGGCTAGAAAATCAGAAATCGATTAAAACAAAAATGAAGTAAAATATTAACAAAGGGGTAAAAATAGAATCGTTTTTCGTGCAAGTGCGTTTTTTTGGGAAGTTAGAAAGTGCGCATGACCTGTTTGCATGCTAAGCTTTGCTACTGGGGACACGTTACCGATCTGATTTTTGATGTATAAAAACAATATTTTCTGAAGAAAAAAAAAAATTTTTCTGATGTTATTAGATGAAATGAAAGCAGAACCTTGTCTTCTTTCTGGGGAAAATTATTTTTTTAACTATTTATTCAAATACTAGTGAAAATTCACTTGGGACTCAAATTGGCACTTTTCTAAATATTAACTCAATTATTTTAACATAACGGGAAAAAATTGTGAAAGACTGGAAAAGTATTAATTTCAATATCGGTTCATCTTACAATTTCGTTAATCCCACTGACATTATCACATAATTGGAATTATAGTTGCGACATTGATGGTAAAACATCGTTGTTAGATAGTAAAACATTGATGGTGTTCATGTATCGAGAAAAAACATCGATGTTCTAAAACATTGATTTTTTAAAATATGTGTCATACATGTATAGTAAATTTCAAGAAGTATTGCTATAGTGGGACTCAATTCATCAAGTAGTGCTGCATTCATTAATTTGTAAATAATGTTTTTAATCTATCAAAACATAATCAATAATGATAATAATGAATTGTTAAAAATACTTAATATTCAAAGGGATAATACGAAAGGATAGACCTAGGGAATACATGCAAAATAAAGGCATTAAATCATTAATACAAATTAATTTTAGGAAATTTTTGCTTCAACTTTATACTTTTTACCTGAGTAATAAATAAACTCAAACTAAGATATTTAAGAACAATAAAAATTAGAGTAATTTTATAAAATGTATAAAAAAACTGCAGTACACAAAAAATAGTTTTTTTTTTTAAATACAATATATTTTTATTAATAACTTTGAATTTGTAATTATGAATAGATATACCCCTTTTACCAGCTTTTTTCCCCCTTGCTGCGTTGGCCTTAAAAATAATAAATAAGTTGGTAAATCTCAAAAAAGATCAAAATGTTTCATTCTACATATCAACATTTGGAGGACATTAATTACAATGTTCTAAAATATGTAACGTAATTGAAACATTGAATGGAATTGCTTAATTGTGCTCAAACTGACAGTTTTGTAAAATGAGCGTAGAATGTAATTACACAAGTTTTGTGTTGTTCGTACTGGTACCAGTTTACATCTTTATAAAGAAAATACAGTAAATTCCTCACGAAATTCATAACACTTTCACAGAAAATTTATAGAGAAAGAAATGTTATAGAAGGATAAATGCTATCGAAAAATGTAATAGAAAAAGTTATAGAAAGGGAACAATTATGGAAAATAATTATGTAGACAAGAAATGTTATATAAAAAAAGAAATGTTCTAGCGAGAGAAAAGCGACGACAATGACGTAAGATTTGGACATGAATTTCTGAGTGTGTATTTTTATTATAATTATTTCTTTCTTTCAGTACAAGGACAATCACTTCACTTTCTGTACGCAGAAATGTTATGGAAAGACAAACGATGCAGAAAAATGTTAAGGAAAGAGAAAAGTTATAAAAAGAGAAATCCTATAGAAAGAGAAAGTTATGGAAAAAGAAATGTTATGGATAAAAAATCTTTTATATAGAGAAATATTATCGAAAGAGATAAGTTATGAAAAGGGAAAGTTTATAGGAAAAAATGTTAAGGAAAGAGAAAAATTATAGAGAGGGAAATGTTATCGAAAAGGAAATGTTACATAAAGAGAAATGTTATGGAAAAATAAGTGTTATGGAAAAATGAATGTTTTATATAGAAAAATATTATAAAAAGAGATAGGTTATGAAGAGAGAAAAGTTATAGGAAAAAATGTTGTAGAAGGAGAAATTTTGTCAAGCTTTGACAAGTAAAGGATACTTTTACTTGTTAAAGTCTAGGAGTCAAAGTTAGGAGGTTAAAGTTAGGGCTTGTCAAAGTTAGGAGAAATTTTGACAAGTAAAAGATACAATAAGGTAAAAGTTATAGAAAGAAAAATGCTTTCGGCAAAGAAATGTGAAATAAAGAGATATGTTATATCAAAAGAAAAGTTAAAAAAAAAAAAAAAAGCTAAAGCAAGAGTAATGTATCGAAATGTTATAGATATATTTGCTAGGAGTTTTTTCACAGAACAATTTTCTGAAATACGATGATAATGTCGTGAGATTTTGCTATTCATTTGTAAATGTGTACCTAAGTTCTTATTAGTTTTTTCTCTCAGTAAAAAGACCATCACTTAACTTCCTATTCGTAGAATAGGTTTTAGAAGGAGAAAACTTGTAAATGGGGAAAGGTTATATAAAAATAAGTGAAATGCAAAGAGAAATGCTACAGAACGAAACGAAATATTACAGAAAGGGAAAAGTCATGCGGAAAAAAAGTTATCGAAAAAGAAATGTTAGAGAAAGATAAATGTCATCAAAAAATTTAATAGAAAACGGTAGAGAAGAGAAACAATTGTGGAAAGAAAAATTAAGTAGGAAAAGAAATGTTATAGAAAGAGAAAAACTGTGTAAATTAAAAAGTTATAAAAAGAGAAAAGCTATAAAAAGAAAAATTTATAGAAAAAAAATGTAACGGAAAAAGAAATGTTATAGAAAGGGGAAAGATATGTGAAGCGAAATTTTAAAGAAAAAGAAATGTAGAAATGTTATTGATAAGTTTACTCGGAGCGAAATAATTTCCTGAAATACGACGACAATGCAATCAGAGTTAGGCATTTACTTCTGAACATGTATTCTTGTTCTTATTACCTTGTTATGGTTGGTATTGATTCCTTTCAGTGCAAAATCAATCGCTTGACTTCCTACTCGCAGAAATGCTACGGAAACAGAAACGCTCTTAAAAAATGTTATAGAAAGAGAAAAGTTCAAGAAGAGAAATAATACACAAAAAGAAAAATGTTACATAAATAAATATATTATTGAAAAATATATGTTATATAATTAGAAATGTTACAGAAATAAATATGTTATTGAAAAATCAATGTTATGTAAAGAAAAATGTTACAGAAATAAATATGTTATTGAAAAATCAATGTTATGTAAAGAAAAATGTTATAGCAGGAGAAAAGTTACAAAAAGAGAAATGTTACAGAAAAAGAAACGTTGCAGAAAGAGAAATGTTAGAGAAAAATGTCATAGGAAGGAAAAATTTACAGACAGAGAGTTTTAAAATGAGAACTGTTATAGAAAAAGAAATGCTGCAGAAAGAGAAATGTTACGGAAAAATTTCCTGGAAAGGAAAAAGTTATAGAAAGAGAAATTTTAATTAAAAAAGAAATGTATAGAAATATTATAGATAAGTATACTCGGAGAATTTCCCGCGGAACAATTTCGTGAAACACGACGATAATGACGTTAGATTTAGGCGTGCACTTCCGAATGTCTATCCTTATCATTATTATCTATTTCTCTTTGTACAAGGAAAATTACTTTACCTCATATATGTAAAAACATTACACAAAGACATTATACGATACAGAAAAGTGTTAAGAAAAAAAGAGAAAAGTTAAAAAAAAAAAAAAGAGAAAGAAAGAAATGTTGTAGGAAAAAAAAGTCATGTAAAAAGCAATCCTGTTGAAAGAGAAGTGTTATGGAAAAAATTATGTTTTATATAGGGAAACATTATATAAAGAGCGAAGTTATGAAAAGAGAAAATTTTTAGAAAAAATGTTACAGCAAGAAAAATGTTGCAGACAGGTAAAAGTTATAAAAAGGTATAAGTTTAGAATGAAAAATGTTATAGAAAGGGAAAAATTATAGGAAGAAAAATGTTGTAGAAAAGAAATGTTATAGAAAAAGCAATGTTATAAAAAAATAAATAACAAGAGAAAAGTTATGCAATTAGATAAGTTATAGAAATAGATTTATCTAAAGCAGTGGTGGCCAACCCGCGGCGCGCGTGCCACAACATAGCACGGCAGACCAGTAACACTGGCACGCGAAGACTTTTTGAAAAAAATCCAAAATTGAGGAAAAAAATGTCGATCTCAAAAAAAAAAAAATCTGGTATGGACCCCACACTACTTCCTTTTACGTGTTAATTTCTTAGTAGTTTGCTTAAGTGTTAAAAAAAGTGCTTGGAGTGAGCAAGGTAACAATTCAAAATATTTGCTCCCCTAATCTGCCACGAAACAATGCAAAAAATATTTTACAATGTTAATTTTCTAAATATTGCTGATTTTAATATCATTTCAGTGAATTTTTCGCAAAATATCGCCATAGCGCCAAGTTGAACCCAATTCAAAAAATAATTTTTTTCGCCAAATTTGTCGCCAACTTGGCGATATGTCGCCAAGTTGGCGTCAAACACTTGGTGACATATCGCCAAGTGGTGCGCGCCAATTCATATCACTTGAGTCTGCATTGAAATTAACACTGATTACCCCAAAAAAGGGGTAAAACACCCCCTTGGGAACATTCGAATGCAACCACAAGGGAGGTGCACAACTAGACCATCCTCAGAGCCTACATACCAAGCTAGAAGCTTCTAAGGCATATAGTTTTTGAGTTATGCGAGACACATATCCCGCACATACGTAACATACAGACGTCACGAGAAAATCTCGTCGTAATGAACTCGAGGGTGTGTTGAAAAGGATTTTTCGGCTGCTTATATGTGGTAGGTACATATGCACGTGCTGACAGGTCGAAAAAACCACTGAACATTCATATCGGGGGTGAGCAAAATCAAGATTTAGACTCAAATTTTGGAGTGAATTTTTTTTTTCTTTGCGTGCGGCGAACGTTGTGAGCAATATCTATGTCCTGTTACTTTGTATCGACTGATCGCGCGCGCGTGTGCTCGTGAAGAAAGATAAAAACTAAAATCCTTAAACTGATAATTTCATGATATTTGACAATAAGCAATTAGTTCAGGAGGGCTGGCTTAAAATTGTCTGAACTACAATATTCGAAATAACTTAGCGTTAGCTTCGAACTCCAACGAAGTTGTGATGCTACAGACAATGCTTTGTAATAGCATATTTGTGCTTGACACGAATGAAACACTTTTGATGCTGCAAATAAGGATTCTGGATCTGCAATAGTTTCAGCTACGTGGTGATGAAATTGAAAAAAAAAAAAAAAAAAAAAAACACTGCAACTAAAATTAAGAAACTAGATTGGACAAAACTTGGCATCGTTGCCCACAACAAGTGAAGAACCCTAAATAGTTTTTGTTTTTTTAGCGGAGGTTGAGCTTGAAAAGCAATGTTTGTGGGGAAAAAAACGTCAAACAGTGTTACTTGAATTTATCTATCACAAGTTTCCTTGCCAAGGAATGAGACTTTTTCTCGTTTGGTGACCCTGTAGAGTTTCAGCTGTATTAACAAACTAACGAAAATTAGAGCGCTGAACGTTTTGTGAATTTGTTTCTAGGAGAAAGAAGAGGAGTATGGGGGTCAATCCATGTCAAATCACCCAGGAAAACGGGATTTTGTAACCCATGTCCTCAGATTTTGATAAAATTTGGCGCATTTAATATTTTTATGGTGATAAGTAACCATATGAATTCTTTTGCCTATATGTGATCTGGTTTTTGTTTTACAAGCCGTCAAACTTTTCAAAAAATTGAATTTTCTGTCAACCGCTAAGCCTAATCTGCATGTATACGTATCTCTTCAGTAAATTGTGACGGGTACAGAAATCTTTCAATATTTCCAAAAATTCTCAGATATGTTGCTGAAAGTATGAGGATTTAATAAAAAAATACTTGAAATTTTTCTAATATAATTTTGTTTGAATAAAATTTGAATAAACTACGACAAGCGTTTTTTTTCTTGTGCAAAACATGAGTTTACTTAAGTGGCATTTCACGAAAAGGCGGAGGTCCTATTCAATAATGGAAGCATTCGAAATGAGCCTGAAGGTGTGTTCTATCATTGCAAAGAATAAAATTAGTGGTTTTTTTCGTTTTCTCGTTGCTGTTGCACAATATACACATTTCAGTATCAAAATTTTTGGAAAAAAGTTCTAGTCATTTTCCTAACCTAAATTTCACTGAAAAGCAAACATACATTTATTTTTAAGTGTATTTACAGCCCTATTATGCTACTTAAAAATCATCTTAATCCCTTATTAAGCAGAAAGAAAAGTGAGAAATAATTTATGATTCCCAAATTCAGTTGTTAAGTTCAGCAAAATATCAGATGTAGAAAAAAGATGTGCAAAACATGAATTCACTTTAGTAGCGTTTTATAAAGAGGCGGAGGTCATATTTACTATTAGAAGCATTCGAAATAAACCTAAAGGTGTGTTCTATCATTACAAAGAACAAACATAGTGGCTGTTTTTTTTTTTTTTTTTTTGCTATTGCACAATATATACATTTCAGTACCAACATTTTTGAAAAAAAGTTCTAGTCATCTTCCTAACTTAATTTTCAATATTTTTTGTGTAAAAGAAGCATAGCTCATGCTTTTGTAGCATAAAAACGTATTATATTTATTTTTAATGATTTATAATTGTATTGAATGTGCGAAGAAGAGACAGGATAGCACAATCTTTGAAGAAAAAATAACAATGAAAAATATGAGTTTCCGAATATTATCCGATTGTTTGTCTTTGAAGTGTTTGTGTGATCCTGTTTTCAGCAAATTTAAGGAATAAACTATTTGATTTTTTAACGCTCGACCTTCCTTGCATTTCCGACGTCGGACAGTACTTGTTGAAGTCACGTTATCGTGAAATATTCGGAATACTTATTTTGTACATATTTAATCTCCTTTTGAAGAGAATAGTAACATCTTCCAGAATCTTATGTTGCGGACCGTTTGACGAAGTTATTTCGTCTAACATCTTACCATTCCTTGGTTATAGTAAAGATAATAGTCGTTTCTTAGGTAAAAGATAGTCTTGCTTCAAGTCCAGCATAGTCACTTCCTATAAAATTTTCAATTTATTTTCTTTTAAACTCCAATAGCAAGTGTCGAAAACTGTATTTGCTCTTAACTAGATGCTGAAATTTCTAGTTTATTTTTATTGAATTATGTCTGTCCGGGGCTCTAGCTATTTAATTATCTCCTATTATTATTTATCAGCGCAAACCAACCTTCCTGATAAGCGAATCCAATGAAAAACAAACAAACCAAAATAGAAAACCCACTCACATTCTTTATCCCTCTTATCACTATAACCCATATTTTGATAAAAAAGAAGAGACCTGATACATGCGCAAATGCAAGAAAGGTTGAGCGTTAAAATATCAAACAGTATATTCCTTAAATTTGCTGAAAACAGGATCACACAAACACTTCAAAGACAAACAATCCGATAATATTCAGAAACTCACATTTTAATTATTATTTTTACTTTAAAGATTGTGCTATCCTATCTCTTCTTCGAATATTCAATACAATTATCTACTTATATTAAAAACTGAGTATCTTTCTAACTATCTTTCTTTCTATCTTTCTAACTATCTTTCTATGTCACGCTTCTTTCTCCTGAACGCCAATGAACTGAAAGTCGAACCAGGTACCGATAGATAGGTAATTTTTCAAGCTTCATTAGTTTCAATCTATATAATTCTACGATTTTAATTAGCGAAGATATCAATTAATAAGTAGTCAAATTTAAAGCGATTAAGCCTAATAAATGATTAAACTTCCAAGACATTTTTTCTTACCGTTGCCATTTTGAATTAAAACGTTAATTAAATTATTGAACTATTTAAAGCTCCAAGATATTTATTTCTTTCCGTTGCGATTTTAAGGCAGGGATTCAAGTGAAACACGGACGATCGCAACTCACCAATGCAATCGCAAATTCCAAAATTTGGATTCAAGTGAAACGAATTCACTTGAATTCGACTTACAGTAGCGGTTGCAATATGCAAACGCCTCGAAGCGATTGCAATGGTGTTTCACTTGAATTCGGCCCTAAATTAAAACGTTAATTAATTTGAACTTTTTAAAATGAAAGAGTGTTATTTTTTTCCATTGTCATTTTGAATACGTGTTATAACAAAATTCGAACAATTGTTTTTATTCTAATTATTAATGACATATTTTTTCTCTGGTACCATTTTGAAAATGTGTTTTTAAATAAAATTGCAATTGCTGTTTTTAGAATGGACTTTTTCTGGCTGCCATCCAAATATTAAAATAACTTTTTCGTTTAGAATTTTGCAATTAATTTTACAGGAAGAAAGCTGTTTGGAAATAATTGTTTTTGGAAAGGAATTTTATTTGTTATTTAGGGAGAGTGCTAAGTATGCGCTACTTGACATCGTCTTTATTTTTGAGGAAGTATGTGCAAATAATTCGATTGATTCTTTGCTGCAGGAAAGCTTTTTAGCGAGCCGCTTTAGCGGGGAGTAGTTTATTAAACTTTTCCTTGGTACTTTAAATGCGAGCCGCCTTGGCGGCGAGTAGTGAATTGAAACTTTCCTCGCTACTGTAAAGGCGAGCCGCCTTGACGGCGAGTAAACTGTTTAAACTTTCCTCATTTCTTTAAAGGCGAGCCGCCTTGGTGGCGAGTAGTTTTCTCAAACTGCCTTCACTACATTACAGCCCGTGCAACGCCGGGCTACGCAGCTAGTAATTCATTAAAACTAAATATAATACGTTTTTATGCTACAAAAGCATGAACAATGCTTCTTTTACACAAAAAATATTGAAAATTAAGTTAGGAAAATGACTAGAACTTTTTTCAAAAATGTTGGTACTGAAATGTGTATATTGTGCTATAGCAAAAAAAAAAAAAACGAAAAAAGCTACTAATTTTGTTCTTTGCAATAATAGAACACACCTTTAGGTTTATTTCGAATGCTTCTATTATTGAATATGACCTCCGCCTCTTCATAAAAAGCTACTAAAGTAAATTCATGTTTTGCACATCTTTTTTCTACATATGATATTTTGCTGAACTTAACAACTGAATTTGGGAGTCATAAATTATTTCTCACTTTTCTTTCTGCTTAATAAGGGATTAAGATGATTTTTAAGTAGCATAATAGGGCTGTAAATACACTTAAAAATAAATGTATGTTTGCTTTTCAGTGAAATTTAGGTTAGGAAAATGACTAGAACTTTTTTTCAAAAACTTTGATACTGAAATGTGTATAATGTGCAACAGTAAGGAGAAAACGAAAAAAAACCACTAATTTTATTCTTTGCAATGATAGAACACACCTTCAGGCTCATTTCGAATGCTTCCATTATTGAATAGGACCTCCGCCTTTTCGTGAAATGCCACTTAAGTAAACTCATGTTTTGCACAAGAAAAAAAAATGCTTGTCGTAGTTTATTCAAATTTTATTCAAACAAAATTATATTAGAAAAATTTCAAGTATTTTTTTATTAAATCCTCATACTTTCAGCGACATATCTGAGAATTTTTGGAAATATTGAAAGATTTCTGCACCCGTCACAATTTACTGAAGAGATACGTATACATGCAGATTAGGCTTAGCGGCTGACAGAAAATGCAATTTTTTGAAAAATTTGACTGCCTGTAAAACAAAAACCAGATCACATATGGACAAAAGAATTCATATGGTTACTTACCACCATAAAAATATTAAATACACCAAATTTTATCAAAATCCGAGGACATGGGTTACATGACCGGGTGAACTGACGTGGAATGACCCATGGGTCATAATGTAATGAAATTTTGAAAACAGACACTTCAGACCATGCGCTCGATATTTATTAAAGAAAAAAATAGTACAAATAGTTGCCGATAGGTGGCGCTGCAGATTAACAAGACATTCTACAGATGTTCTATATGTGTGCCGTGGTTCTCCTCAACTCTTTCTATTCGTAAAGCCGTGTGTTCCGCAGCTGAACGCTGTAAGCCCACACTAATTCCACGAACATAACCATTAATTGCGTCTTTAATATGTTCCAAGGTTGTCGGGTCTTCTCGATAGACCCTATCCTTTAAGAATCCACATAACCAAATATCGCACGGGGTGAGATCAGGCAATCGGGGAGGCCAAACTGTTGGGAAACAGCAGCTGATCACACGTGCATCAGTGAAAGTTGCCCGTAATATCTGTTGAACTCCACGAAGAATATGGGGAGGTGCATCATCCTGCATAAATATCGTGTCCTAGAGAGGGCCACGTTGTTGAAGTTCAGGAATTACAAACGTTGTCAACATGGTCTTGATATCACCTTCCTGTGACAGAGCAAGTTTCGCACCATCTTGAAGTTACCTCTTCAAAAAAAAAAAAAAAAAAACAAAACAAGATCCCACAACCTTGGCTCATCTTAAAGACGCAATTAATGGTCATATTCGTGGAATTAGTGTGGACTTACTGCTTCAGCTGTAGAACACACTGCTTTACGAATGGAAAGAGTTGTAGAGAACCACGGCACACATATAGAACACCTGTAGAATGTTCTGTTAATCTGGAGCGCCACCTATGGGCAACTTTTCGTACAATTTTTTTTCTTTAATAAATCTCGAGCGCATAGTCTGAAGTATCTGTTTTCAAAATTTCATTACAGTATGACCCATACAACGTCCTACACAGGCCTCTGAGTTGGGGAAGTTTAATTTGGACATTTACATCCATAATCTCACATTTTGTAAATGGAAAAAGGTGTTCCTTGTCATTCCGAAACATGTGTCTGCAGTATTCCTGCACACTTGTGTTTTTTGACGATGCATTTTATTTGCTGTTACTTGTCCCCTTTTTTTTTTTTTTGAATCTTTAGAAGCACACTTTTTGCAGCAGCTCTCACAACACTTCAGAGAACAGTTATTTAGTTCGTCACACATTTGAACACCAAAGAGAACACATTTGAGAGCACTTTTTGAAAACTCTCTAGTTGATAGAAATAAAAATAATTTGAAAAAAGAAATAAATAAATGCATATAATATATATTGATATAACTCATAATACTAACTTTACTCTTAATTTCGTTTCTTTTAGAGCAGGAAATGAAGGCTCTTATCACCAGCTCGACATGAACGATACGTACGAAGATATAATAGACAATCTCGACGAAGAAGACATTGGAAATTGGCTCATGGGCATACGTAAGAGGAAAGAGAGCGAAGCAGAACCTGAGACAGCAGACGATATATTGGAAAGCAAGCGTGAGGACAAAAAAGAAGAACAGAAAGACAAAAGCAAGGAAGGCAAGAGCAAGGATGGCAAGTCCAACAAGAAAACAAAAGACGTTCCGTTCGTTGTTGGGAAGTCCCCTAACTCCGTGGAATATACCCTCAACTACAACCAGGACAAACACACGTCCTACGTAACGCCACGTTTCAGCTCGATCGTGTACAAGTCCGAAGACGTCCAGGAGGTCTTCTTCCTCCTGGTCCTGCTGATTGTCCTGGGGGAGTTCTTCAGCGCCCCAGCCATCACTCTGGCGGACTCGGCCACCCTCTGCTATTTGGCAGACGAGGCAGACAACTACGGCCGCCAGAGGATGTTCGGATCCCTGGGCTGGGGGCTGACCATGTTCTTCGTGGGCATCGCCCTGGACCAGTCCACGGCCTTCCCGGACCACCCTTGCGACCCGCACGAGCGCGAACGCAACTACACCATCTGCTTTGCGACCTTCTCTGTCCTGATGGGATGCGCTCTGATTGCGGCCACGCAGTTTCGGTTCGATTACGAAGCCATTGACGATCAGATCCAGATGAAGACGGTGGCAGTCAACGGGACTCAGCAGGTGAAGGGGAGCGCACTCCCCAGTTTCCTTACCGAAGGAACGGTCATGGATGACACTCCTATTCCACCACCTCCGCCGCCGAAAGTTGAAGAAACCGCTCCAAAAGTAAGTGCAGTCTAACTTTGAACAGATGGCACATGACTCCATTTTTTTTCAGAATTGTCCATTTTCATCAACTAGCGCCGTCTATTTCAGATAATTAATACTAGCAAAAGCTTTTTAGGACTTTCCTTTTTTTCTGCAAACTGCATTTCATTTCATCTGTTAATGCTTTTGTCAGTGATGTTTAAAATGGTAAAGCTCTCTTTTGGGCATTCTGTATATGTCTAGTGAGAAAAAACACTTTAAAGTACTTAATTTTCTGATTTTTAGCATATTTTCCGTATACTATTTCAACGACTCGTTTCAATATTTTATGGCCCAAATTTCCTTAAATTTAGAAAAAGACATTGAGACTTTTGTTTTCTTAATTACACTTCTTTATACATAAAGCGTTTCACGTGCTATTTTTTTATATCAATATATATTTGCATGTATCTGTGTGTGCGTGCAAAATAAAAATGTGTCCTACTGTTAGCAAATGTACTACATGCAGCAATTTTTCTCAGTTCAATCGCGTCATAAAGAACTTTTTTGTTCGCTGAAATATTCTAGGCACAACTGCAATTTATACTGTCCGGTAACTGTCTGGCTCAGTCGCAGAATAAATCTTGATTCAGACACCATTCCATTGTATGAACTTTATCCCATGGAAATTCTGACACAACTCCCACACATCATCATTCCCGTCTCGTCTATTGAATGGTATTTTATAAAAAAGTTTGAAGTATTTATAAGGATTTTTTTATTTTTTATTTTTTGGTGAAAAACAATCGCTCTATCGGAATCTTTCAAACTTCCGGGCAAAAGGGATTATCTTATTGAGCTCTCTGAAACAATCGTTATGAATAAATATATATATATATATATATAAAGTATCTGTTTCATCAAATATCGGCATAATGATACTAGGAGAAAAATCCTCCCCGTATGATGATTCTTCTCGTCACAGTAACTTACTGCTTAATACCCAAGCTTTGCCTTAGACTAATTACTAGTACAAATGAAAGAGAAAAATCTCATATGTTTTGAGGATAGATATAGTGAAGGTACTAGACATGAAAGACTTTTAATTACTTAGAAAAACAAGTTCAATATAAGCCTACCTACGGTTTGTGCTTAGCAAGCATTTTACTCAACATTGTAAAAGGTCCACTTACACTCCTTTACTTCTTATCGTCTCGATTGAAAAAGAGCCACAAAACGGAAATATTTGCCGATTTGAAACACATTAAGTGGAAGAATTTTCAAATGATTATGTGCCACTCTGAAAACATTATCCATGATTAAAATGATTGACTCAATGCAAAGATGAATAAAACTATTTGCAACGTTTAAAATCACAATTAAGTATGATTAAAAAGGCATTAAAAAGGCAAACATGTTTAGAAGGAAATAGCCCCCTTCGTCAGTGCCTAGCACATAAGTGGATTGGGCGAGTTTAAATACAAAAGAAATATGAGTTAGACCAATCAGGTATCTACATGTGCTGAGCTCTGATAGGTCTATCTCATGCTTCTTTTGTATTTAAACTCTTCCAATCCACTGTTCATTCCACTTATACGCTAGGCACTGACATTTAGGGGGATATTGCCTTCAAAACATGTTTGCCTTTTTAATGCCGTTTTAATCATACTTATTTCAGTTTTTAAACGTTGCAAATAGTTTTCTTCATTACTAGTGGATATGCCCGGCGTTGCGCGGGTTAAAATACAACATGCGAAATCCAAGAAAGTATTTTTTTGTGATAATGTGGTCATTTGAATCGGCGTCAAAGACAGTGTGAAATCAAACTTAAATGTGTTATTTATCTGTGATGGTTTTCTAAAAAAATGCGTTTCTACTTTTGAAAAAAATAAAGATCAAATTATTATATATTCGAGGGTGAATACTCACGAAAGGAACAAAGGAACGCTTCTTAACTATTTGAATTGAGAGAAACCTCGGAAAACCACGCGAAGCAAAGACGATATCAAACGCAAAATTAAAGACAATATCAAACGCAAAATTAGCTATCGAGGGAAGTTGAGGAAGCACCAAATAATGATTTAAATGGGGAAAAGCCTTTAAAAAATTAAATTTTACGTCGAAGTCTCAACTAAAATTGGAATAAAAAAATGAACTACCTGTCAGTTTTTTTTTTCTAATTGGTCCCTTGATATGCCCCGTGAGGACACAAACTCATTGTGAAATTTTTAGTGAAATCCGGAAGGGTAGTTTTTGAGTCTATAAAGGACATACAAACATACACTGGTACGTACATACATTAATTTACATGTATAAAGATTCATGATCCAAATTATTTCTTATCTCTCCTTTCCTTCTCTGTCAGAGTACTGTGTTCGCGCAAACGACCCGACAGCTCCCGGAGTGGTTCTCGGTGCTGCGCACCTTCGCCAACCTCCGCTACGGGGCCTTCCTCTACGTCACGTGGTTCATGGGCTTCGGGATCGGCCTCGTCTTCACCTTCCTCTTTTGGCACCTGCAGGACCTGGGTGGAACGCCCACGCTGTTCGGTGTGGCATCGGTCATCAACCACGTGTCTGAAATCTTTGCCTACTTCTTCAGCTTCAAGTTCATCCGACAGATAGGACACACTAAGGTATTGCATGTTTTTGTGTTATCTTTCAAGTAAGGTTTAGTATAGCTGGAAAATCCCGGGTTCGATTCTAGCCAATCAAAGATCCACCGTCTTCATTGAAGGAGACTGGGGGATGTTTAAAAAAAACCTCGTGGTCACAAAGTCCTTCAAGTGAATCAATACCTCTAGAGGTACTAGACCAGGCGTTTGCTCGGCTTCTGGTGTGGATAAAAAAAAACACAGCGATCTTCAGGGCCCTATCCTATCGGTTAAACCACGAGCTGTGGAAGGTACGGGGGACCCTGGAGTGAAAAGTGAACTTAGGTCTATTATTTGAAAGGTTCAATATGGGGACGATTTAAGTCCTTTGCTTGCAAAAGTTTTAAAAAATGCGTATGGCAATAGAAAGAATGTAAAGTGCTAGCTTACATATGAATGACTTGCACAACCGTGAAGGAATGAAACGAATGAGATCGAACGTACAGACGATGTGTACTACGTTGTAATAGGCAAATAATTAAAATTTCAGAGAGAGTTAACACGCGTGGACTGAATGGCACCATCTTACAGGCTCATTTTGATGCATAAATGGATAGCCTTAGAGGCTTGTACCATTTTTTTCTCGAGATACCTTTCGTGATATACCATTACTCAAACAACTAATTAGTATGTACGAAGGTGGATTATTTCTGTAGTAGCATTGGAGTTCGTACGAAGCGTAAGGCCGCAAATGTGATGAGAACGGGAAATGGTGGAGGGAAGAGCAACAAGCAAATAGAAACTCTGACTCAGGACTTTTGAGTATTGCATTGGCACAAGATAAAATTTGATTGATTGAAGATTGGCACAAGATCTGGGTACAGCAACAACTGACCGCTTAGTATTGTCTCAACAATTGGCACATCCTTGCAATATTTGCTGCAGACTTATTTTGTCTATTGCTGTAGTTCGCTACCGTCTGCGGCATGTTGCGAAAGGTTCACTTGACTCTATACCATTAGAATGTCCCCACTGGAAAGGGTTCGTCAGTGCAATCCGTGACGTGCTGACTAGCGAATTTTTCTGATGAACCTTGGTTCAACTTAGACAATTATGATGACAGAGTTCGCTTTGAGATTATAGTGGTGAACAACACTTTCAAGAATCTACTATCCTGCATCGTACTGAGCGAACTCCAGGCTTGAGTGAGTATCATGAGCAATTATGTAACCCAAGAATTTCAGGCACTCTCAATACACTCTATAGTAATCATTATATCAATTATAAAGCTGTACTTTGGTGCATTACTTAATCTCAGCATGCGTTTCAACAGCAGACGACCATTACCTGTTGCTGGGAATGCTTAAGACCACACCTCAAAACAACAGATTTCACTTCTTTCTTGATCTAAATATTCATCTGGCATAGCCTGTTAAAATTAAATGAGATTTTGTCAGTTGGTAACTCGCTCGTGAATTTGTTCTGGAAGACCAAGACTTGAACCACGGCAAATGTTTGTCTTTGTCCTGTAATGTATAAGCCGGTGGTAATTTTCGAAAAACATCGTAATTTTAATTTAAACTAATCGAAGGGTAACGTAAAAAAGTGAAATCTTATCAGGTTTTTCAAATTTTTAGTAAGTTAAAATTATTATTTTCCCACCTTTACTGTGCAGTATATTTCATCGTCACACGACATTGAAAGGGTTTTTACTTTTAGAGTTTCATGTTGTAAAAGAGATGCTACTGAACTGTCACATACTAAACGAATTGCATGTTTTTCAAAACCATTGATTTCATTATTAATAATTACGTCTCACATAGCCATATGTTAAAAGACCATGCCTTTAAGGAGATGAATTTGTGCATAAACAAAAAAGAACATGGTTATCGTCGTGTTAGACATTGAAAGTACCAATTAATCAGAATTACCGGAGTTTGCTGCCATCACTACCCTTCTGAATGCACCTAAAACCGTTCGCTATTTTGGCCATACTCCAATCATGTTTCTTTTATTCGTTTAAGCATTTATTTAAAAAAATAAAAGCGTATATGTTTAGACCAAAACATGCATTTAAAGATTAATGCTAGTTATTTTAGTTCTTTAGTGTCAGTTATATTCAGCACAAATTAATTACTTGATATTAACTAAAAGATAATCGTCGACACCATGCTAAAATTACGATTGAGAAAATTGGCACTTTCAGGAGAGCCAAAACACTGAATATAATTTTTTCCCGCCTGATATGTTTGGTTATGTTCAATTTTTAAATTTTTACAGATACTGTCGTCCCCGCTTAATCGGGTAACCGGATAAACGAATAATCCTATTATACGAATAAAACATCCTGGAACCGTGCTATAGATACAATGTTAAAGGTCCTCGCTTAAACAAATACCCCGCTTAATCGAATAATATTTCTTGGAACCGACAGTATTCGTTTAAGCGTCGCCAACAGTATCTTTAAGTGTAAAACTATCCTTCGAAGATATCATTTTAATTTTAATTCTTTGTAAAATTCGAACTTGAAAAACGCAATTTTTTACATTCGTTATATTAGCATGGTGCCGACGACATCATTACAAGCTTTTACGCTAAGAATATTTGAGCCTCGACAACACAACAGCGAATTTTTTCATGAAACTATATGCGAATAAAGTCATTTTGGTTTGTGATAGCTTAAGTTACGTTGTTTTAAAATATTTTCACTGAAGCTTTTCTCAGCAAGCTGCTTTAGAAATATGCGAAACTGTAAAGAAGGACATTAGCGATAGGTCTTACCTTTCATTCAACTTAAAAATATCTTGTAGTTGTGAAAATCATTTCGGCCCTAAAATGTTTTCTAATTATCATTAAACGCATCAGTATTGGTTCTGTTCAAATGAGAGTAAGAGAGGAATGAAAAGTGGTTTAAAACCCATAAAAGAGCAAAAAAGCATGCACGTGAAATCAAGTTTTTAACCTAAATTTTTTAATAAAACGTCTAAAACAACTTTTATAATTCCGGTACACTTAAATCCGAATCTCATCAAAAACTTTTCTGATAGAATGTTTTTTTTTTCCTTATTTCTGCTGATAATAACTCTATTACGTCGACGATCTGTATTTACTTCTTCGAGCTTGTTAAGTGAAAGTTTACGACAGCTCTCCAGAAATGGATTTGATAACCACTCTAAAAATATCATCTCCTTTGGTAAGTATTTTTATGGCCTTGTCCTGTTAGGGTATTTTATGTTCTTTCTCCTAAGGTGGAGATTTATGGCTCACTCGTGGTTTTAATAGCATCAAAGTCTTCACTCTCGTTGTTTTAACGGCATCAGAGTGATAATTTCGTTCACGTTATCAGGAAATATCTTCATACAAGGAAAACTTTTTTCCTATTATTTTGGCTGTATAAATGGGTGACAACCATATTTTACGAAATTAGTTTCTTAGCTGAAAGTTTAATAATTACAATGACCTAATAATAATAATAATAATAATAATAATTATGGTCAGTGCTGCTCAAACTTTTCGTGGTGGTCGTGTTTCTAAATTAGTCGGTTATTCGAACCCAAGTAGACATTGCTACCTTATTTAAGGCAGAAAGCTTGCGGCTTTCGTTTTTTAGCACAGTGTACCGTTAAGGTGGTAGTCCAATCATGCTCGACACCCAAGCCATAAGAACCCGCTTTAGGGTAGGCAACCATGCTCACCAACACATTCAAACTAAGAAAGGACAAGGTCAGGAGAGATAGAAAATACATCCATACCCGACCCGGGATTCAAACCCGGAGCCTCCCCATCCGCAGTCAGACTTCTCTGACCACTAGACAAGATGGCCGGCTCTCTATCTTTTTTTCAACAAGAGACGCACCTCATATTTAGATGACTCTCGCCGGCCAGAACGAATTTTATATTTCTAAATATAGTATTTGCTTTTTTCTCTAGATAAGATGGGAAAGCACGGAAAGGGAAGGGATATTACTAACCAAGAACTGTTGTTAATCGTATTTATATGAAGTTTCCATCTGTCCTTTAGAAACGAATTTTTGACCATCCGGGTCTGAAGTGGAAGCAAATATTCCTAATAACAAATGATGACGATTGGTTGTTTTTGGAAGCGTCTGAAACATCGTTTAAGCACCGTAATGTTGAATAGAACAACGGCGCATGGAGCAGTGTCGCAGGCCACATTCCCCCCACGGTTGGGTACCAGTGATTTATGTGATGAATTACTACGTCATAGAGTCTAAAAAAACAAATGAATACTGTGAGATTTTCTTAGGTAAAACCTGCCGCGTATTTACGCATGCGCCAGGTTTTCTCTGATCTTACCAAAATAGGGATGATAGGTAAGATAGCAATAAGGGGAAAAATAACAACAAGCATTTTGAGCCGCATGAAACAACGTAGAACGATACTGATTTCAAATACTTAGTGTAGCTGAATTGTGTCAAAAGTATAGCAAAAATGCAAGTTTTAAATTGAAAACTTCGGAAAGTTCCCCCTCACAACCCATCACCCCTATTTTAAGTGGTATGGTTTGCCGGTGCTTGGCGCGGTTCTCACGAACGGACAGTAATTCGAAGCAATAGCTTCGAAATTAAGTAATTCTTCTTCTTTAAAGGAAGTGAAGCAAGTATTGCATGCATTCAGTCAGAAATTGACATTCTTTTATCGAAGGTTAGTAAACTTCCCTTTTACTCGCTTCTGAATTACTGCTGGGTAGTTTTTTTCGTCACGCCCGCATTTGCTTATGATATAGGGGTGAGTAGAAAGGGATGATTAACCCTAAGGCTAAGAGGTTAGGAGAGGGGGAGAAAAGAAGGAATTAACAGACATGCTATGATAAAATGTGAGAATTCATTTCTAACTGGTCAAGTAGATGTTGCAGATTTGATTCTACTCAGCTACATCTACCGGGCAAGGTAGAAATATTCCTTTACATTTTGATTCTGCATGTAAATACGAATGTCCTGTTCTTCCTTACTCGCCCTACCTATGAGCATTTGGGTAATTAAAGAGCTTTTTCTTTTGTCATAATTGAGTCTATTTTTGAGTGTTTAGTTTCGAGTTTAGTCTTGACGTCTGTAAGATTAATGTATTAATAACACAATTCTTGAAACATTTTCGGTTGCAATTAGATTTTATGTAATTAATTTGAACACATATTTCTAAATCAAAAATGTGATTTTTAGGGGGCGGAGGAGGTTGGGTGCACCATAATCAAAAAACGAAACAGTTCAGTAGTTAAACAGCCTGTTCCTAAATATTGTTCGAAGAACTAGGTGAAAAATAGTTCATCGTAGAGAAAAATACAAAAGCATCAAGTTGTTATTTAGTTATTTTCAGATAATTATTTTCTTTAATTATATGATCTCTTTCTTCCTTTACTTTGATGCGTGATTATTATTTTGTCAATTTCAATGTGGTGAGTTATACTTTTAATCCTTCCCTTGCAGGTATTATGCATCGGTCTCATTGGTAATATTTGCCGTTTTCTTTATATTTCCTGGCTTCGAAATCCGTGGTGGGTTTTGCCATTTGAGTTTGTACAAGGTAAGATTTTCCCCACTACCTGTACAAATATTCTACTCTCTTATGGTGGTTTTTATTTCAGAAGCAAATACAAGGTTCTAACAAATGATTCATTCGTTCTCGAAACCTTACACATCCATCAAAGCACTGTAAGAATTGCACGTTCAAAATATAAGGAGTAGGGCATACAGACCAGTAAATGAATACCTCGTAATTTTCTTTAAAAAAATAAATTTTTAAACTATTTTTCTGAGATGGATCAGCAGTCGGCACGTCATTTTACACATTTCTAAAAAGAAAATGGCTGGAAAATGCTGCGTTTGTGTTTTGTTTGCGGTGTTCATTCATTGGGTCAAGGCATTTTTTCTCCTTTCAACCCCCAAAAAACCTTATCCAGAACCATAAAACTTAGCGCAATATTTTAAGAAATAATTACATATATCACCTAAAGTGTTTGTACTGTCAAGTGACAAATGCTACAATTCTTAACGATGCTTTTAATTTTTGAAAACGAAATTTTACTTAGGTGTTCATTCACTGGTCGGTATACCCTATTTGAAAATAACTATTAACGCATGTAACATGGCAATACAAGTGTAGTGTTTTTAAAATGGCGACAGGGTGTGAAAATGTTAATCTTCTATTATCTCTACTGATCCGCTCTTTGCCCCATTCTGTAAATATAGTTTTTCCTTTAGGGTAGTATTGCTGCGGTGAAAACTTGGAGAAGTAAAACGGTGTTGAGAAATCGATACACAAGATCGATGATGAAACATGTATGCTTAATAATTCGATGTTCGAAATGATAACATCTGTGATATCTCACGCAGGCTACACAAGTGACGTAACTAAAAAATCACCAGTTCCTACAATTTGACAAATGAAAATGTACTGAGATTTCCATATCATATTGTTACCGATAAATAAGTTTTATTCCTACTATTTTAGCTCCGTCCCACTCGATGCATGTATTAGAACGGTATTAACTGATTTTTCAGCTAAAATCTCACCATAACCGACAAACTCAACAATAGGGAGTATAATAAAATAATCACAAACTCATCAAGATTTGGAATTGTTTTAACCGGGTATCAGTACGAGTGTAGTATTTTTGAAATGGCGACAGCACAAGAAAAGCGGTTCCTTTTCATTGTGTTATATTAAGCTGGATGTTTATCTGTTCTTGCAGTGCTTTGGGGGCACATTAATGATGTTGCTTACTTATTCCCAGAACCAAATATGTTAATAAAACTCATAGGCAGCATCCAGCCGGCAGTGATGACTGACCAGGACGACGACGCCGAACGCTACCAGGATGTAACACA
>JAXGGA010007020.1:0-65475 GCA_038373865.1 Uloborus plumipes
AACTTATTCCCACTGTTCGGCACACCTACCGCTGACAACGGAGCTTTTCTCACCCAAGGATTAGTGTCAAGGTTAGGTTCAACAACTCATCTGTCGCCTCTCATTGATCACAAAGGTAAGGCTCGGAGGAAAAGATGTCTTTGTTGCATTTAACTGATGTAGTATTCATGTAATAAATGAAGGCAAACAGTAAGCAGAATTATGCAATACACCGCCAACTCGTTCATTTCGATCCATGGACTGCAGTTTCGGGCTAATTATGCCCTGTTCAGCATGGAATACGAAAGTGAACCAGTTGGAGGCAAAAATCCTCTTATAGAGCAAAGAGAGCCGAAAAAAACTGGTAGCTAATGTGAAAACTGCAGTCTATGGATCGAAATGAACGAGTTGGCGGTGTATTGCATGTTCCTTAGCCCTTGCTTAGGGGCGGTTACTCACTGCTTTAGTAAGCAGAGTGTCTTAAAGTACAAATGTTATTGCTTTCAGTTAAGATTTTTTTCAAGTATTGCAAAAAAATGTTTTTTCTTAGCCACAAATTTTGGATTAATTAGTAATACACTGAGATATTTTCTGTTTGGTTGACTATAGTCTCTTACATCCAAACTTATGCAGTACCTGATTAAAAATTCCGGAATTTGGCATTACCGAAAGTTGGAAGTTTTTGATTATTATTATTTGCTAAGTTTTAAAGTTTAAGAAAGAAACAAAAAAAAAAAAAAAGTTTTTTTTTTTTTTTTTTTTTTTTTTTTTTTTTTTTTTTGCGATTTAAAAGAAAGGTTTACAAGAAACATGACTTTGTTTTCTCTTCTGTATAATTGGCTACTACTCCCTTGAAGCGGGTGGTATTCACGAAGCTCAGCGAAATATGAGCTTTCTACCACATTTTAGGGAATACAAAAGTTAAAAAAACAAATAAATATATGGACTTGTTTTAAAAAGGATCGGACATGAACAATTTTTATACTCGTGTTTGAAAGGTTTCGTTTCTGCGATCGCGATTCTATAAAAGGGTTCTTTTTAACAATTCCTCTCTTTTTAAATTGTTGTTTTTAAGGTGAATTTTTACCAACAGCATTTTGCTGTTTAATTTCTCGTAATTTTGTTACAGATGTGTTGTTGAAAACAAACTAATTCTCGCTCGGAGATGTGACGATTTCACTTTTCTCATTGTCAGGCTGTTACTGTTATTAAAGTTTATAATGAACGATCAGGTACTACAACATTGTATCAGAATGTTTTTAGTTTAAATTGCAAATATAAAATTAAGAATAGTTCAGATTTTCAAGTATTATTTGGGAAAATTTTCGGAAGTTCTCCTCGCGGACGTGTCGGTTCTCCAACTGTAAACATCGTCGTTTTTCACATTGAGGTTTTTAATTTATCATGAAGTGATTATTTAAACTAAAATTAAATGAGAATGTAAGAGTTGTTTATTCTCCTTGTTTAGGTATATTAATTTACTTACACTTAAATGAATACTTGATAAATATAAAACTTCATATGTTTTTCATGTACAAGTTATGCTATCTGTTGGGAGTGTTAAGTGATCATAAAATCCAGGTCATCATAAAATGAGGTGTTCAAATTTTGAAATGTTTCATGGCAAACAAATGACTTTTTCACTAAAGCCAATATTAAAATTTTTAATTGAAAATTCCTAATAGTTGAAAACCAAAATAAATTTGCATTCATTCTTCCATGCATTTTTAAAAGATACAGCCCTGATGTACTACCACTGTCTCCCACCAGACTTTACACATAAAATTTCACTTAAAATGTGAGTTAAAAATGCATAAATGTAATCTATTTATAAACACAAATATATTCATACAAAAGTTAGATAAAATCATCAGAATTGTTTTGTTTACTTATTATTTCACCTGTCATAAAGCAGGGCATATGGGCCCCAATTTTTCCACCCGAGCACGTAATTCAAAGTTTAGATTTACTAGAAAATGTCTTCTTGATCTTCACAAGCACATTTAAAAGATATTTAAATGAAACGATAAAAATATATTTGAAAATAAATGTTTCAAACTCAATTCTCAACAAACAATCTCATTTCTGAAAGTGAAAATAATCATTATCATGAATATATTCTATACATTGTAGCAAATTTTTTGCTTAACAACCTATCTCCAAATCGATTGGAGCTGTTTACTATTTTCAAGCCATATTCAAGTACGGTTACTACTAATATAAAAACTGATAGATTTATGAAATGATTACCAGTTTGTAAATTTTATCAAGTAAATACTTAGGTACTGACTTAATGTAATTGTGTATTTCAAACTTTGACTTTAATTTTTTTTAGTCATTTTGTTTTCTATATTGATTGTATTTGATGCTTTACTAATGCAATGTTTCCAGCTTGCTTCTCACTTGTCAGTTAATGATGTTTCCCATGCGGTCATAGGGGATGCTACATATTTTTATTTTGTACAACCATAATTTGTTTTTATTATTTATGCATTATATTTTATTTTTCACTGCTTCGTCTTTTTATTGTTTCTTGAAAAGAAATTCAAGAATTCAGCATATCCTTCATAAATTTACTTTTTTTCCAGCTAAATGATGTTATATGAACCTTTTTACCCAATGGCTCATATATGTTCTTCATAAATAAAAATGTATTGAAATTATCAAAAAAAAAAAAAAAAGGCTGTTGCAACAGAAAGTAGTTTAACTACTTGGAGCATTTGGGCTTGGTCTTTATAAAGTAACAGCAAAGTAAAATTTCTACACATGACTAGTGAGAGCTATGCATTCTCTGGGACAAAGTATTTGCAGTGTCTTTCAATCTAGCAATAGTGAGGGTCTTTTCAATTATAAATACTCCTCTCAAACATAAATAAATAAGAAACTTTGTCCAAGAGAACTTTGCTCTTCCTGTTCTGTATTCTCAGTAGTCCATGTAATTCACTATTGAAGAAACTTAATGCAGAACTCAATCTATTAAAATTAAATTATGTAGTCTTGTTATACTGTACATCAATATTATATTTTAGAATACTATGATTGCTACTTTTCAGGGGTGCCCATCCCCCCCAAACTCAATGGCACAACCCCCCCCCCCCCCCCCATGTTTTCACAACCCTCTTGGACTTTTTATTTTTATTTTATTTATTTTTAAAAATATTATTTCTTCATTTTTTAAAATAATATTTATTTTTTTTAATGATAGCTATTATTTTTTTTATTATTAATTTTTTAAAAGTTCGAATTATGCGTTGAATATAATCGCTTTTTTCCCCTTTCCAGACATTCGAAGCACACACGCACGCATACAAGGAAAAAATAATAAAATAATAATAAAGAAATAAAAGAAATAATTTAAATTAAAAAATAAATTAATAAATAATTTAAATATAAAAAATAAATGAATAAATAATTTTAATAAATAAGTAAGTTTAAAAATTCCCCCCCCAAAAATTTTGATGGTGCAACTTGCGCCATAACCCCCCCCCCCTTGTGGGCACCCCTGCTACTTATTGTACACTATACTTGTGCATGTAATTCAAAAAGGAGGAGTATCTATAAGTTATTATGCCCCTAAAATTGCATTTTAATTTAAATTTTCCTATTGAATTATTAGCCAGTTATTTAGAGACAAAGGGATTGAAAAAACAAAATGAAAGTAGTATAAAATAGAAGAATTAATTCCTGATTCATTAGCACAAACAGATTTGATAGATGGGAATATTGGTTTGAAAACAATGAAGAGCAACTGCTGTTTTTGCTTGTGGTCATAATTTTTCCTTGGCCACATGTATTTAAAATGCAGTCAAAAGATATTACACCAAAGTACTAATTCTACTACTTGCCCATGTTTGTTTTATTTGTTTAGTTGGTGATGGCATGAAAACTCTTTAGAGGTTCCTTTAATCAACTTTTGACTTGTAGTGTTAATCAATAATGTTTTAAAATTTTATATTTACATACACATAGGAAGCATAAGACCTAATAACAGTATGGATAGCACCACTTAAATCTTAAATCAAGAAATTTTTATAAAATGCTTTGCTCTTTTGGGCAAGTTTTTAAACTTTTGGTAAAAACATTCGAATAGTTTACACAACGTAAAAGATAAAACATGTTATATGTTGTGTTATAGAATGGCTATAACCTAGAATGTTTTTTGTAATATTTTCAGTTCACTTTATTTCTAAATGTTCAAAATTTTGACCAACCTTTGTAAAACTGATAATATTTTTTTTAAATAAATATTTCTAGAGCATGTAAAATGTATGTTTCACTGAAAGATAATGTGAGTATTATAATCAACAAAATCATTTTTATTGAATCAAATGATTTGACATTTCTGGTATTTTTGAGAGATTAAATGGTTTAAAAAAATGTTTTTGAAGTAACATCGAAAAAAAAAAGATCAATATATTTTTAATCATTTTGTTTTTTGACTCTTCTTGCATTCCTACATATTCATTTATTTTAAAGCACTTTTTGAAAATAATATAAATAGTGTTATAGCGTGTTAAATAATAAGCATAATATAGTAATTAAATTTATTCCTTCCTACTATTTTTTCCTACATTTGTTATATGTGTGTTGTATTAATAATTAGACTATTTTTGTAGATGTATAATTTTATGACTTTTTAGATCATGCCAGTTTTTTTGAGAATGCCCTTTAAAAATTATCCATAAAATATTGCTTAAAGCGCTTTAGTATTATTGATTACCTTGTTTTATTCAAACTCATGAGTAACGTGTCTCAGCTTAGAAAATGTGCCATAATATGACTGCGTGTTAGACTATTACTTATTCCCCATTTTATGGTATGAGTCTTTAATGATTTCATAAGTCTCATATAAACATTTAGTTCTTAATTTTGGTTTAAGAAAAAATGTAGTATTATTATTTTTTTTCCGATTTATTTTGAATTTTTTCCCATTTATTCTTATGAAACATTTTACATGAAAAAGTTAATTCTTGAACTGAAATATTACTTCTTGTAATATTGTAACAGGTTTGGGTTATTTTCATCAACATTCATATGCTGTTACTACAAGAATATTCAAACTGAATGCTCCTTTAGATTGTATGTGGCTGATGTATACGTGTTTAGTTAAAACACAATTTGGCTGTTTTATATTTTTAAAGAAAATTTTATATAACATGTTTAACCAGATAGCCTGAATTCTTATTCAGTTTTCTTTTCAATGATTTTTATTTACTTTATTACATCTCTTTTTAAGAAATCACTCCATTGGATACAAATGAAGCAAATCTCTATTTCTCTTCTACAGAACACAGTTTCTTTTCTCACGGCATTGGTTTAGGCTCCCCTCTGACCCCAACCAGTCATGTGGCCTCACCTTCACCCTATCCTCACCTTATTCCTTCTTTAGAAAGGCACCCAGCCTTCAACGGCCACATGCCGATGAGCAACAAGGATCTGGAGGACCTCCAACAAGAGATGGACGATGCCCGGTTGCTCAAGAGCCAACTGGACTGTCTCATCAAACACGACATTCCCTCCTCTCGGCAGGACCGCCAGAAGTCCAAAATGGACAGCAAGCATTGCTGTGACAAGTTGAGTGAGGACTGTTGCAAACTGTCTCCGTCTTGCATTCCTCGTGATGGCCTGAAAGCTCACGAGGACATCAGGAAGTGTGACGGCAAGAATCATTCACGTCAGCCCACGAGCAAGGTTCATCCGTGTAAGATAGAAGTTAGCCATTCTCCGGCCCTGAAGCCGGACCTCCTTTCTCCCCCCATCGAATCTCCGAAATCGGAAGTCGGATCTCCGTGCAAGAACTCTAAAAAGGCGACAGTTTCGCCTTTTGCCAGTAACTCTTCGTCTCCGGTAACCCCAGCGGGCCATTACGAGAATGGTTCAGACACCAGGTGTTCCCAGTGCTCTGCTAGTATGAAAGGCATTGGTATTGCTACAAAGTTGAATAGTGAGAATAAAACAGATTTGAGTTCGGTTCCAGAATCTTTTTGTGGACAGAACCATTCGCCAGTCGTCACGTCTGTGTCAACGTCTGCAAACAACCCGGTGACTAATGTTAGCACAGTCGTTGCAAATCAATCTCAAGTTAATTCAGCACATGTGGAAGCTAGGCATTGCTATCAAAGATCTTCAAGTTAGTAGATTATTGTTATTGATTGTAATTGTTGTTTTTCAGCTCTACAACTGATTATGCTTTAATTGTTTTAGTATTGATCACTGTATCCTGTTTAAACTCAATGCCGGATCTAGAGGTGGCAGGCTCCTTATGTTAGAAATTAATTAGAAAAGCTTTAAAGAAGATATGTAGGGGCCGCAGTTTGAAGATTTGCTTTGCCCTGGTTTGGAAATATAGATCTGACAAAGATTTAAATTTGGCAAAGTTCCATTAAAGACTTTTTAATGTTCGAAAAAGGTTATGCATGGGACTTATAATGCAAATTTTTAAAATAAAAGCAAAAATAAACTTTCAAGAATAAGGTTAAAGTCTTTTTTTTTTTCCTTTTCAAAATTCTGTGAATATTAAGTGCTATTTGAAAGGTGAATAGCTCCTCTCTCTCTCTCTTTTTTTTTTTTGGGGGGGGGGGGGATTTTTTTTTTTTAATAGACTCAATGCTATATTTTTCTTGCTAGGATAGTAATACGCAATAAAATCTCATTTTTAAAACTTCTTGAACTTGACATAATGCTGATTTTAATTTGTGATATAAATATATCTTGCTTGAATAATAATTTTATTTAATCAATGATTATTGTAAATGAGTAATTACAACAATGTTATTTTCAGTAAAAAATCATATCATCAATTTGCCAAATTTCATATTATAAGCACTTTTTACATTACTCATACTATGAATCAAAAAATCATGCGCTATGTTTGTTTGAAATGTTTGACTGAAGCTCAATTAAATGTAACTCAACTAAATGTTTCAATGCAAACAACCATATAAAATTCTTTTCATAAGGAAAGAGTAATTGGTGAACCTGTGTGAGAAAAATAGAAATGTATTAAATGTCTTGATAGTTAATTGCCCTTATAAAATTAAAAATTTTAGTTTTGTAAGCATACTTTAAATATAGTTCTGTATCTATGAGGGGAATTTTCTTTTTAAGAGAAAACAGTAGATAATCACCATCAAGAGTAGCTGAAAAACATTGATGCTGTTTAGTTTGTTTCTTTCCACCATTTATTTGTTTTGTCTCCCTTTCTTTTAACAGGTGATTCCCCTACGATAACAGTTACCGATACCAGTGATAAAACTCTTGAACAGTCATGTATATCTAATCGAAACTGTGCAGAAAACCTTTCCAAACCAATCAATAACTCAAATGCAGGAATCAAGCATGTTACTGCAGCTGTAATTCCAACTGCACCCAAACAAGCTGTCCTTCGTGATGTCCATCCAGAAACAAATTGCTTGTCCTCTGTGCAAGACCAATCAAAAGTACTTGCAAACAATGAGCATCCATCTAACAGCAGTGAAATCAACCAAACATTCTCAGAAAGACACAATGTAAAGTTAGAAATGAGCGACTCTCCATCCCTCTCTGAGAAAACCATGCCACAGAATCAGATACCAACAGCAGTAGCAAGTTCATATCCAAACAAAGTAGCAAACAAAAGCTTATCAACGAGTTGCAAAGTTAAGGATATGATTAAAAACTCTTGTCCTCTAAAGCAGACTCCAACTGACAGGTTGCAGGACATTTTACCTCCGAAAGTTTCAGAAAGTGACACCTGTAATAAAATGTTGTTGCCAAATTCGCCGTCAAATCTGACCTCATGCGTCACACCTACAACAGCCAGCCCTACCATCATGACAAAGAGTCCTACAAAGCCTGGAAAAGGTCAATTTGTGCCAATTGAAGCAGCAAGAAAATGCAGTCCTTTCAAGGAAGACACCCCTGTGATGAAAGCTGAATTAGCCAATAGATTAGATTGTGAGTACTCCCAGAAATCGACCAATTGGTCCAAAGCAACAGTGATGCCATTCAGTTGGCAAAACAATTCTCATGACGATCAAGCCATCAACTTAACAGTCACGAAAAAAATTGTCAAGCCTGAGCCCAGTGAACTTATTACATCTCACGCGCAAGAAATGACACAATCATCGGTGAAGCTGTCCTCCGAAAGTACTTTGTTAACCAATGCTGGAGTCATTGGTATTTGTCATCCAAACCCTAGTCCTATTGCAATGGGAAAAGTGAAAACTGCTCCAGCAGTTAGTTCCATCAGCAACTTTGCAGCAATTTCTGTTTTGAACCAGCCTACAGAACAGACAACTGCTGAAGTTCACATACTTAGAGCTTCCAAGAGTTCATTTCCTGTTGCTAGTAGAAATGCAACTCCACCAGCTCCACTTAAGAGCACCATTTCTCACGTTACATCCAACACAAGCATACGAGCAGTCAAAGCTGAGAGGCTGACGACAAAGAGAGGGAAGTTGAACGAAATTGAGAAAGTTGGCCATAATGGTAGATCTACATTAGCTACGCTTGCTCCAAAACTGTCTAAAAGTAGGAGTTTTGGGAAAGACGTACAGACATCCCATACACTGTCTGCCGCTTCTTCAGTTTCATCTACTTCAATTGTATTTCCTGCAACTGGTAAAAAATTTCACAATTAATTTATTGAAATTTGTCCAACATTGCTTGTAGTTTTTTAATTTTAACCTACATTTTTCCCATGACAGTTAATCCTTGCATTCCTGTGGGAATAGCTATTGCTCAACAGAGGCAGGATTCCTCTACAGCTTCTTCCATTGGTTAGTTTATTTCTATCTTTTTTTAATTTTTTTTTTTTTTTTTTCAGTAACTCTGCTAATGTATTTTTCTCAACAGAAGCTGTTGTTGATTGATTACAAATTATTTGATGCTATGTACTCATGTCTAAATTTTCTTTTACATTCAAATTTAGAAACACAACGTGTCTCCTTTTCAGCTGAAATTTCTCCAGATATTTTTAATCTTTTTGACAAATCAGAATCAAATGCTATAGATTGTTGCAGCAGGCATTCACTTTTATGACTTCAATTGGACAAACAAAATTGTTTGAAAAGATTAAGAGCAACCTTTTTACTTTTAGTAAGAACGCAACTTTTTAGTGCAGAGCATGGATAATTTTTAATGTTTTTAATTGGTTGTAAGAATTGGTTGTAGAAATAAATGGAATGTGTTGTGTATTTTGTTAAGCATCCTAAAACAGTTTCAAATGTGGAAAGGTTAAGACATTTAAAATTTCTTCAAGGGTAGCATTCTATTGTATGTCTCATTGTTCAATTTTGAGTAGTAATACTTTGGTGCAAACAACTTTCATTAATTTTGAAATATGTAGAACTTTCCCCTCAAAAAAATTTTCTGCATGTTAAGGATTGTAACCAGAACCCGTGACTTTTTTAAGCTTTGAATATTTGTAAATTGGGGGCTCATTAAAGTGAGTACCTGCTACATTTTTAATGTAACAGAATTGAAATATATTTTGTATACATCCATGTATTGTGCATTTTGTTGTATTCATTACCCCTTCATACTGAATATTAAGAATTGAGAAAGTTTCTTTTTTTTTTTTCAAAATTTGTTTGATGTTATGATTGAAAGACAACTCTTCATTTGTAACAAACGTGCACAAATGATAGTAAAACTGACTGAATTAAAACCTAACAGGAAAAATTAAAATAAATAAATAAATAAATAAATAATAGGTTTAATAGGTGTGAAATTCAAACAATTTGCATGAATATGAATTTTTTGTGCAAAAGGAGAAATTTGACTTATTTTATGAACATAGTGATGTTTCCACATTACTTTAATCATGTGCAAAATCTATCCCAATACTACATGGATGGATATTTATACACGCCTTTTGACTTTGACGTTACGAACTTGTTTAGAATTATTTTCAATTTCTAAATTTTTTTAAATCATTATTAATGTTTTCACACATGCATGTGTATGTGTGCTAATCTCTGCTTGATTTTAAATTTGATTTTAGATTTCTGTTGGATCTTAACATTAAGTGGTCAATTATTTTACCAGAAATGCTCCAAAAAAAGGCATATTTTTTTATTGCTTATAGTTAAGTACCATACTTAACAGAATAAGAATATTAGGAATTTTTTAATTTTTTTCTTTCGTTTTTAATGCTTCTCCGTTTTTACGGTAGACAACATATGAGTTCCACACAGCAATGTCGAAAATATGGAAAAAAATCTTTCTGTAACCTTTTTTGGATGAAAAGCATTCCATTTAGATGGATAAGCCACACTATCTCTTGAAAAATGATACTACTTAATAGTCTCTTTCAATAATGAAAAATTCGGGCAAACCAGAAAAGGATGTCAGAAAATATCGATGCCGTACGAGGCAAATTTCGGGCAGTACGTACGCTGTACGAGCAAACCGCTTAAAGGGTTAAAACTTTCAAAATTGGCCCAAATTGGATAATATTGGACTAAATAATTATTATTATTATTTTTTTTTTTTGGTTTGAAATTTACTTCCATTTTTTCTTTCTTCTCCCCCCTTCCTGTTACTTTTGGTGATGTTTTTACGACTATATTTATCATGATAAAAAAATTTCATTTATTATTGTTATTAAGATTTTCTTTTCATGTTGTTGAAGAACTGCACAGTGAAATATCATTAAATAGAGTATATAGTTGGATGTTTTTCTGTGAATTTCCAGGTACATTTACTAGAAAAGCATTCTGCATTTTAATCAAAACTTCTAAATCGAGGCTTGGGGCAAGTTTTGTTTTTCAGATTAACCATTGGACCACATGGAAACTCCAACAAGCTTTTATGTTCGAAAAAATTATGATATTTATTATTATTTAGGTTAATATTCATACAAAACTTGGCAGCATTTAAAAAATTCGTTTCTGAATTACTTCAGTAGATGGCTGATTCTTATTGTAAATTATTCAAATTCCTTTTCATTCAATAACCTTTCCCTGCAAAAATTCTACAGTGGATCCAAAAATCATGGGACATTTCTGTTATACCTTGCAAATAACTTTGAAAATCTCTGAAAATTTCGGATTGCGCTATTGCTTTCACGTATATTGTTCAGTAGCTTTTTATATTCTTCAACTTTATTGTAAATTAAAGAATTAAACTATTTTTAACTCCCTGCCGGTTCTGAATGTCTTATCACGTCCATTTAATACGTAATTCTGGAACTGCCAAATCGCAATGTACTTTGTTTAAGAAGTTCAAAATAATGGGAGGTTTTTTTTTTCTTTTATGAGAAATTGTAATGCTTTTTGCATGAGTCACAATATAGCAACTCAGAAATTACATTAAGGTTATACCGATTTGATGGCTATGAAAATTAATTTGGTAAATTGAATCCAAAGTTCTAATTTTAAAAAGTACAATTAAGGAAGGGAAAAAAATCCATGTTTCTTTGTATTATGCAACCAGTAAAAAATAATTAATTTATTAATGATATAATATGAATAAATAATTTTTAAAAATGTTAATTAGTGACCAAATGAAGTAATGTTATTGTTTTTAAAAAATACAAAGTGCCTAGAATAATAATTTACCTAATTTTAATGCTACCTAGGAAGACAAGATTCAAAACAAAGTAGCAATTTATATTTTCTTCATCATTCTTTTTTTAAAGCTATTGTTCTTTTAAATTTCCATAAAAAAGTTGCATGATATCAGAAATTAACTTATTTCTAAGCAAATTAGAGAAATTCAAATTTAAAATAGAAATAGATATTTGATCAGAGAAATCCTCATTCTCTCATGTTCATGTATGTTAGATTATAATAAATAGAAAAACGATTAATTAAAAAAAATCTTTTCTAATGTCAAAAATTTTAAATTGATGTTGCAAACATGAATCTTACATTTTATATTGCATTGTCCATAAGTTGTTTTTTGAACTTTAATATATAGTAAATACTAGTGCTTATGTCCTTATTTCCATTGATTTTCAAGGAGTTTGTTTGGTATAATTAGGATTGCCCTATTACTTATGGAGACCACTGAAAATGTATATGACATTGCGAACTTAAAAAAAAAAAAAGAAATTAGCAATTTAAATTTTTGGCTCTTACCTTCTCTCTCTTTTTTTCAGTCAACAGTCGGTTTTGGACTTCGCGGGGATCGGACTAATAGAGACCACCAGTCGGTTCCCTAAATTCTTAACCGTGTGGGAGAACAGGACTGTGTCCTTAAATTCCCAAAATACGTGGGCGTGTTTGGGAAAAAATTCTTCTACTCTGATTTATTTAAAACAATTTTCTATCATTTATAATCGCATGAATGTGTGGTTCAAAAGGTTTGTTTTCGGTGCATTAAGAAAATTTATGTCTAAATTTTTTTTTGGCCATAAAAATAACACTTTCCCCCTTTCTATTTTTATACATTTTAAATTTGTCAATTTAAAACAAACTCGTTGCTCTCGGACAGCCCCAAATTCATGCAAGAAATCACATATCAGTTAAGATAATTCTAATAAAACCTATGACATTTTTCAGAACTTCTTAAGAGGGTGGTAAGAAATCATAAAATAGAGGTTAAAGAATTTTTTTTAGCAGATAATTGTTAGAGTGGAACGAATTATGAAACTTGTTTGGAGAAATCTATCGTAATTTAGTTTTCTGAATCATGTCGTATATTTAGTCTTCAGTTTTGATTTCATAAAGGACAAGATATATGAATCTGATCTTTCTTCACCAAATGTTGTATTTTAGTGTTTTATTTTTGAGCTTTTTGCATATAAGTTCTATGCAAAAGTGCAAAGAATATCTAAAATTTGTGAAACTGGCGAAAGATACTGGAATGCTATGATGAGATTTCACTGTGTATCTAAGTCAACTAGGTGATGGATAACTTACATGTTGGTCACTGAATTATTCAAATACTAAATCTGACATGGATTATGTTATTTAGTGACATTTAAATTGTATGTTGTTTGTGACATTCAGTTTAATTACAACCATTTTTTGTCTTCTATTTTTTTTTTATTTGAGTAAAAACCTACTGCATCTGAAGTTTGAGTTATAAATTGAAGGTGAAAAAGTCTTATTTGAGAAAAATATGAAAATTTTGTCTTTTATTTTTTGTTTCCCTAATTATTTGAGATTCTTCTATGCACAATATAATTATATTTGCAAACATAAAATTATTAGATAAAATATGAGAAATTACAATAATTCAGCCAGTAAATTTCTTGCATATTAAAATATAACAAATCTATAATTTAATGTTTAGTTTTTTTTTTTTGTAATTTAATTATTGCAAGATCTAATTGTTTCCAAGGTTAGATACTGCAATTTAAATATGCAAACTTTGGTAAAAGTATTCAAACGAAAATTTACAATTGCTTCATGGAATATGTTCTTGCATATTTTATTTTAACTTTTCACCGTTGAAGATAGTATTTTAGCAGTTGGTAAATATTATCAAATGAGATTAGAATGTCAAGATGCTTTTACAAAAGAGAAAGTTTGCTACTTGCCTGAAATATGCATTGATTTTAATTTATTGATGCACATAATATGATGCAGAAACTTAATACACTTCATTGATATAACTTTATTGGTAACTTCATCATATGATATACCAATGCTGCATTTAAGTTGAATAATACTTATTGTTTGTCTTTTCTGATTTTCTTGGATGCTCTTTATTAACACATCTTTTCACTCTTGCCTTTTTCTTGCATTTATTTGTGGCTGTAATTTCTAATTTGCATGCCTTCTTTAATGTCACTTTTCTTCTTTTAACTTTTTTTTTAAATATCATAGAGCAGATATTATTCTTTTGAGAGGGCAAGTTATTAGGTTATGAAAATTGTGCGCAAGTTGAGCTTTTAGTACTCAACTGCACTTTTGGCATGATTTACATCTATTGCCTCAAGTGCTCTATTCTTAGAAATTTATTTCATTAAATGTCTGTATTACCACTTTTTGCATGGCAAGAAAACACTTGAGAAACAAGCTAGCGAATGCAAGAAATATTTCAAAATTGTGCAAAGCTAAATAAATGAATAATAATAACTAGTTAGTGATCTAGGAAAAAGAAAATATTTTAGTCTTTTATTAAAATAATGAATAAAATGTTTGTGATTACTAGAGTTCAGGTTATATGCAGATACATTTTTTTTGCTTTTTTTTTTTTTGGAGGTTAATACTTCTAAATGCATTAAAACGGCCAGTTTTTTTAAATGATTCATATTACTGTACTTTTTACATGGTTTTTTTTTTCAGTTCTATGAAAATTCAAAATTAATCTTTTGTTCTTCACAAACGATAAAAATTGGGCAACCCATGGAGGAAAGTCATCTTGTAAAAATGAAGTGCCTCAGCAAATCAGAAAAGATAGTTTTTTTTTTTGGGGGGGGGGGATGATACCTTCATTCTAAATTAGCTTATGCTTAATAATGGTTCTGAGTGATTGCGATTTTGGGGTTTCAAGTTTTAACTCCACTCTTTTGAATAATTATTCGAATTTTCTCATATAAATGTTTAAGCAGTAAAAGTATTCTTGTGAAGAGTTGCGTTCATATTGTGGAAGAGATTTAATTACAGATTATTATTATATTGTTTCTTTTTTACAATGGAGGACTATTGACTTGGGAGACTGCTAAACACTTCAAATATAACCCAACAGCATCTGAAAAACTTGAAAGAATGCCTTTATCGTTAGAAGCAAAAGGCAATGTCTAACTGAGGGACCCACCTGAAGGACTATTTTCGTTTACTGACATAAAATCAATACTGTGCGTACTGTTGTATATATAACTCAGCTTGTTTTGTCTTTTCAGAGAAGTTCTGAAAAACTTTGATAAATACGTTACCATTCCAATAAAACATTGTAGTTCAATTTTACCTTTAGTAACATTTAGTTTTGTAATTACATCTATCTGTTTAGCTTTAATTCTGAATCAATCTTCACTAAATATGTCCCAAGTATTTAGTTTTCTGAACTGCTTACTGTGATTTGCTTTTGCTGTTTTATTCCATTACACCTTACTCATTCCAAAACCTTTTTTAATCTTTCATTATGTTCTATATTCTTAGCAAATACTAATTTATCGGCTAAATAATTTACTATGCGTTCCATTGCATCAGATATTACTTTCCTAAATACTTCTGGATGGCAGTATTCAGTTCATAAGGAAGGTTTTCAAAATTAGCAATAAAATGGCATTACTACAGTACAAAAGTTGGAACTTTTTCTCATATGGACACCTTCAGTGAAGAGGGGAAACAAACTCTACTACACTAACAACTCGAGAAAACAAAAAAGGTCTCAAAGTTCAGCCAAGTCCTAAAAGAAACATCCAAGATGTTGGTGGGGGGTTGGGGTGGGAGACTCGATCAATAACCGTAAAACCCTGAACTGTGGTAGCGTAATGAAAACTCCTTAGTGCCTAAAATTCTAATTTAGACTTTTACTCTAGCATTTATTGGTCTCATCAAATTATTAATACATTTAGAGAACAAGAAAAGGCATGTTTTTTAAACTCAGCGAGGATTATCTTGCGTATTATGTCAATTGAGCAAGACGCGAAATATTTATTATAAAAATTTGGTTTTTGAATAAAAGTTAACTTTAGTGATTATGCCACTTATTAATATTATTTATAATCTGTATAGTTCTAATGCATATCCAAAGGTACAAAAAAAGTAGGTTTGTAACGCATACTATTTTCTGTGTGAATGTTTCTTAATAACAAAATATAAAAAGAGAAAGGTCAATCATTTTTCATTCAGATGCGACAAATTGCAGGTAAGTGGATCAATATTATTATAGCATGTGTTTTAATTTTAGGGGTCAGAGATTTCTGTTCACTTATAAACATATTTCAATGGGGGGTTTTCAGTACATAATCTGGGGCTCTAGTGATTAACATTTTCTAGAAGTTCTTTCCTAAGTCATGTGGCACTATAAATGTTTATAGAAAATAGGATTATGCTCTCTCTGTTGTGATTTCTGCTCTATGAGTTTTGTCCCTTGTCTTTATTTTTAAATTCATAAATTTTTTTTTTTCAATTTCATTCAATTCAAATTATAATTTAACTGCACCTATCAAACTACCACCTCATTGTTAATGTAGAGTCTTGTTTTTGTATTAATAAATCAGATGGTTAACTTTCTTTACTCCTTTTCTCCTTTAACTGATAACTAACAAAATAAAAAAATTAATAATTTAAAATATGTATTTAATGTACGAAGCAATTTTTTTTATTTGAAAGGTTTTATTTGAGAAGAACAAAAAGATTGATTTTACTATTTTGCTTTTATTTTCAGGAAAATCTCAAGCAACAGTACCATCAAGTACATCTAATGTTATATCAAATAACTCACACTTGGCATCTAGTCGTGTTGCCACCGAAATACAACCTCAGGAATTAATAAGGTACAGCATATTGAATGGTTAATGATTCATGCTGTTAGAGATATTTTAAAAGAGAAAAGACAAGTACCTAATACAAATATGAAAAATGATCAGCCATGTCTTTGTGACCAGTTAAAATTGTTCGTGTCAATTTGTTAATCTCTTATGGAGATCAGAGTTCTAGTGAAAGAGGAAAAAGGGTCATAACCTCTGATATATGCTAGATTATATAATTTCTTACTCTTAAATTCTCCAACAATATATAAACAACTTTATCATTATAAATTATTTTAAATCTTTGAATTTCAAGTCACATATTTTTTTAAGAGCATTTCTTATATACATAGAATCTTCCTTTTTTGTATATTGAAAGCAGTTGTTATCAGAGAGATCATAACTTTTAGATATACTAAAAATATATAAAAGACCAATCCAAAGTCTTCTTTAAAGCTCATTATTATTTAATTTAAAAGAAGGGATTGATTTTCAATGCATGTTTTTGTTTTCCTTATACCATGTTTATTTATCAATAACCTTCCTTAACCTATTTTGAAATCTTACTGTTATTATAGTTATTCTCTCATGCATGGAAATTTATCCTGTTTTAGGGATCAAAAAAGCCAAGACTTATCTTGTTCCAACAATCCAACACCTGTTGACACTAATCTTCTTGTCACACAAGGTATGTCTATCAGTGATATTCTCAAAATGAATAGGTAAATAATTAAAAGAAGTTAATAAAGAAGTAAATAGCAATAATAGTAATCTCTGTATTTTTAATTGTTATCTTCAAATGTCGTAACTAGGGCTAGGATGTTGATGACTTAAAAATTCTTTTAAAATGCCCTTTAAAAATAAAAATTAAAAAAAAATCCTCTACAAACCAATGCAAGTAACCTCACAATAATAAGTAATGCCTTATAAATGAAGCAAAAAAAGTGCCGTTTCTTAGTTACTTATTTATAATTATAAATTGTAATTTGTTTTTTAAAATACTGTGGGCCCCGCTAAAACGAATACCCTCGGTTCCAAGAAATATTATTCAATTAAGCAGGGATCTTTAACATTGCCTCTATGGCATGGGTTCCGGAATGTTTTATTCATATAAGCGGGTTATTCTTTTATCCGTTACCCGATTAAGTTCGGACGAGAGTATATTGTAAAAAATGTACTCGTGTATTATAACTTTAATTTTTAAAAAAATCATTAAAATAATAATGTAATTTATAAATAAAAATGTCTGACAAAGTAAATGCCTGATAAAGTGTATGAGCATTTAAATTTCTTGCTTTAGTCTTAAAAAACATCAGAATTGCAATGCACTATCAAAAATGTATTAATATTTTTAAAATTAAAAAAAAAATGATTTGCACAAAAGCAATGTTTTTAACTCTTAACAACTCAGCTCAACATCAATGTTTTTTATTGGAGCACTTATAAAATAAAAATTTTCCTTTGTGGGAATTTCTGCTATTCCAAATTTTACTTTTCTCCGGTTAAAAATTTTTGACATTTGGTTTAAAGCATGAAAATAAACTTTTTTTTAATTAGAAAATTACTTTAAAAATTAAAAAAAAATTGCCCTCCTAAATTACATTTTTTTTTTTTTTTTTAAATCAAAAGAAGAAATAAAAAGACCCAAAAAATTTTCGAAAAATCCAAAAACCTTAAAAAATAATTGTGTAAATTATGACTATCCTATAAAGGAAAAACTGGTGGAAAATGCAAAAAAGAAAAAAAAATAGCATCTACATCTACACCCTAGACATTTTTTTACCCCTAAAAACAACATTTGAATTAAGTTTGAACAATTTTGTTTTTATACCTGACAAAAATAAACTGACGTGTATTTTGACTTCTATAGGACCCACAATAGTCTCTCGCCAATGGGAATCGGAAGCCCTGACGAGGACGGCAATGCCATCTCCTTGGGTGGCCCACCCCTCCATTGTTGCCCCCGCTGTTTGGTTGGGGCAAGGGGCCTATGCTGCAACCACAGCTCCCACTTCAAACAGTGTGCCAAGTGTCGCGATGAATCCTGTCGATACCTCGCCAATTTCTCTGCCGCCGGGCGGTTACCAGCTTGCACGAGATTCAATCACTGGACACTTGTTGTTGATACCAACTGCTAATATAGGTAGGTGGTGTTTACAAAGGAATGAATTTTTTATACATTGACAATGCATGCAGTAATTGTGTTGGAGCTGGAATTAAATCTAAGATATTCTTTATTATATTGTACAGCAGTGGGACAAGCCAGGAAAAAAAATCAGAGGGGGGTATGGTTAGTTTTATTCGTTTTTCTGAAGTTAAAAAGGGAAAAGTTTTCCATTTTGAGGGGGATATATCTCTAAATTCCTACCCCATGGATAATAGGCACTTGTTGTACAGTAGAAGATATTTATACTGCAAAACTTATTTTCCAAAGATCTTGCAAAAATATAGCAGGACACATTAAAACAAAAAGTGTATTAAATTTAATATTTTGTGAGTCATATGTGTTATTACTAAATTATGTTATTAATTACTAAAGGTAATTTAAAGCTATGTTTTTATCTGCAGAATTAATGGATAGACCTTCAGTGTGGCCATCTTTTAATTCATCTACTGGAAACCTCCCTATTCAGCAGCTTGTAACACAGCAGCAGCACACCCAATTTGAGCAAGTTATTCCACAAGTGAGTGTATTTCAATGAGAACAAATTTTCTTCTAAAATCAAAATGTAACTAAATTTCAAATGTATGAGAAAGCTGTAATCTTAGTTTTTTTTTTTGTTGGAAAATATTTTATTTAAATCATTAAGTGAGAGACATTTTCAGAATGTATGCAAAAAAGATCACCTTCATGTTTTTTTTTTTTTTTTTTTTTTTCCAACTTCCCAAAGAGAGTAAAAAGCATTACAATGTTTTTCACAGATGCAATATTTTTTCTGAAAGCAACCTTACATAAGGGTATAGAACCAACCATGTAAGCAGTTGCAAAATATATAGAAGGCCTCATTAAATCAACTTGGTATTTTGTGGCCTTATATGAAATCCATTTGCTTTTGTCACTCATGCAGTATATGAATAGTCATATATAAAATGTTCACCATACAACTAAACCAGTACAGGGTGTTTCATATTGAATGGGACAAAAAAGAAACACGATTGTGAACTTTGTAATTAATATATTTAGAAAATTCAAATTTACCTCAAAACTACATTTATTCAAGTTTCTACAGGTGTTCAATATGTGCCCCTCCGGTGACACGACAAATGTCTACATGGTAATCAAGTTCCTGCCACACTTGTGATGGCATATCCCCTGTAATGGGGATAAACACTGCAGTTATCCACTGCTTCAGCTGCTGTGCCGAAGCAGTGGTTTCTTACGAAAATATCTTTACACAACAGTTACCGAGGCGGTTTTGGCCTATTCGAAAATGCAGAACGCTTTTTCTTGTGATGCGTGCCATTAAACAAAATGGACTAAATCATGTTTAACAGCATCTCTAGCGGTTGTGTACGACAACGTCATTCGATGATTTTTCCCTGTTGCCAAATAAAACTTGTATAATTGTAGGTACGGAATCAATTTGTTTTGGCTGAATAAATCCATTACGGTAGTCACACTGCACTTTTCTTTTTGTCCCATTCAATATAAAACACCCTATGTTTGTGTAAAGTAATCTTGCTTTATTTTTGTCTTTGTATATTTTGGTAACTGTAGAATATATTTTTAGTGGGAAGTTTAAAAAATAAGCTGAATTATTGTTGTAAAGCATTTATTGTTTAAGCTCTGCTATATGTTTTCTCTACTTCATAAAAACACCCAGTGAAAAATTTTGAATAGATTCCAGACTGGAAAAGCATTTTCAAAGAAAAATTCATCTGTTAACCTATTATAAAAAAATTATGGATCCTCTTATTTTTTTTGCAGCAGGATTCATTGAAAACTTCTGAAGGAATTGAAAACAGTTGCAGCATAACTACATGTGACCTTTCTAGTACACCTGTGAAAGGAGAAGATAAGGTTGAGGATGTCAGTGGGCAAGTGCCAAGTGTACCTCTGGCTCATGGGCAGACGTACGCTTTCGCCACTTTCCCCACTCAATGTGACCCGTCTAGCTTCTCTTATGTTCTGCAGTCGTCGACAGTCATGCATCTCGCTCATACGCAAACGACTGCATCAATACAAACGGAATCTGGGAGGCGATCTCAAGGAACATCTCCTCTTCACTGTGCAACACCCTCTCCTCCTCCAAACACTTGCTCTGTGCAGGTGTCTGTTACGGAAGACGAAGAGGAAAGCGACGATGGCGAAGGCGTGGCCTGTTCTGAAAACACAGAAGTCCAGTTATCCTGCCAGAACCAGTCCGTCACCATGGCAATTCAGGTGGACATGGACTCACAGACCAATTCGGAGGAGGAGGAAGAAGAAGAAAGGAAGTTAGTCCCTGAAAAAAGTGAAGAGCTTAAAATTGAAATGTCTGATTCTGCTAACCAGACTGACTCGCTCCATTCAGAGAGCCCGAAATCAGAAGTAGAAACGGAAGACATCAGTGAATGTCTTCTCAGTTTTTCTTCCAATCAAACTAATGTACAAAGTGAGACAATAAAGCCTGTAATGGAAGTGATGCCAGAGAGCAAAAAATCTGAGCCAACCGAGCAACCACCAGCTGCTTCGGCCGGAAACTTAAAGGAACCTAATGCTGAGTTAGAAATAATGCCATCAGAAGCAGAATTGGCTCCTTCTTTACCGGTTGAAAGCAAACCTGTTATGGATTTCATAGACCACCATGGTCTGAACCTTCTGGTAGACAGTATTGAAGAATTTGCTTCGAGGGAACAAGAGTCACAAGATAAAGAAAACATTGAAGTGAAGAACATCACAGAAAACTCGAAACAGACTTCAGAAGAGAAAAAGAATGACGTTTCATCTCGGCAGTGTGAAACTGGTAAAGAACTAAATGGCCAGGTTCCTGAAAAAGCTTTCGTGCCTACATACAAGACCATAGATACTTCCTGCACTGATGGCTTGGGATTACTGTGCGCTCTTGCCGAGCAGAGGTTTTTAGAAGAAGCTTTGAATGATGATAATAAAACAAAGACTACAACTGGTGAAAAAACAGATTGCTATAACTTTGAAGAAGAAGAAAATGAAGGTAATAGTCAATCAGCCAATGATCAAATGGAGTTGTCAGGTTCCAATTCCTCTTCACAACACTCATCCAGGTCATCATCACCTGATCATAGGGAAGCGACGGAGCTAGAAATGCGATTGCGATTGGCAGAACTACAAAAGAAGTACAGGCAAAAGCAGCGTGAACTAGAGCTTCTCAGGAAGAGCAAGGAAAAAGAGTATGTACTGCACAATATTATTACATTTAGTTTTTAATTACTTAAAGTTGTTACTGTAAAAATATTTAGTGCAGCGTAATCTTTTCCTATATCACTGAAATCCTAATTAACTGTCACACTTTTGAATTGAAGTTAATGCAAAATATATTCAGGATTTGTGCATCTAAACTGTTATAGTTTGCAACCATAATATCTTAGCAACTGGTTATATGTAAACAGAGTAGTAATACTGTGTGTAGTTTTTTTTAGAAACTGGTTTAAAATTGCACATCAATAAATCTTTTAGTTGTTTCTGAAAGGTTTTTAAAATTTACTATTTATGTGATAATCTCATAAAGAGTGCTTGTGTCCATTGAGCATTTAACAATGTTTTCAAGCATTTAAAAACTGAATAGACTGAGAAAGTTGAATTAATTCTTAGACCAGTACAAAAAGTATACGTAATTAATATATATTTTTTTTTTACATTTTAAAGATTTGTTCTATTCTTCCAGATTTGATGAAGATTCATCAACAGAAAAAATATCCAAGAACAAGAAGTCATTGCCTACCAACAGAAACCAATCAACCACCTCTCATTCGAAATCATTACAAAATGGCCATAATTTATTTGCAAAAAATTCAGTTTCTAAGCCATCACAAAGAAAGCCAAATAAAATTTCTGATTCTGTGAAAAAGATGTGCAATGGAACCACAGTTTCACAAAAGCCAAAAGTGTCTAAAGAGAAGGTATATTATTATGACTTGTTTACAAAAGTTAATTTGTTTATATAACTTCTTTCAAATTATGGTATAGAAAGTGGAAATTAATCAAAATCTCAAAGCTTTATTGGAAATCGACGATGAGGAAAAACATAAACAATCAGTAACATAATAATGCAATCAATTTTATGTTTTTTATTATGAAATAAATTTAAGCTAATAAAATCAAGTACATTTTTACTTCATTCCTATATTCATCCCTGTAAATATTTTTATGCTTGGTAGATCATGAACTTCAACCTTATCAAAATAGATTATGTATTGTTTAGTATTTGTTACAAATAGTGTTAATTTTTGTAAATGTTCACTATATGTTCTTGATTTTATTATTTTATTTTTGTTTTTGTATACCAAAATATGGATATTTGGACCTCATTGGTTTAAAAAAAAGAATAAATAAAACTATTAAGGAGTTAACATTTAGTTAATTTCTATGTTGTTAAAATTCAACTGAAATTGCTGCATAAAATAATTAATAGTCAAAATCTTAAAACTTTTCCATATTTTTTGCTAATGCGATCAAGTATCTATCAAGCTAAGAAAACAAGGAAAAAAACAATTTACAGACATTTATATGTATATTGTAAAATCACACACAAAAAAAAATGCTATTTTTGTTGCTGACTTTACAATTACTAAAATAAATTATTTTATGCATGCATTTTGCATGACAAAAAAATAAGCTTTTTTTTTTTTTTTTAATTTATTTTTAAAGCTCTAAACAAAACATGTATGTCTTACTATAATATCAAGATATCAATTGAAACTGTATGCTTATATGCTGGATTTATTTTGTAGGCTAATTTCAAAGAAGAAAAGTCTCAAGAATACAATGGTAAATATTGTATAAAAATTGTTTCTGATTTATTAAATGAAACTTTTCATTTTTATTCACACTAAAACAATCAGTATTTTCAATTTAATCTCAGATGAATAGAAGTATTATTCAGAACAACCTATTTGAATTTAATCCTAGGGCCAGCCTAGCTGGGTCAGAGCCTTTTGCTTGTCTTAAACATTATAACTGAAAGGTGTAATTTAAAAAAATTCATGTTTTTCAATTGTTCATTAGTCAAACTATTGCTGTGTAGCAAAATCTGCATCACTTTATTATTATTTTTTTTACATTAGCATGTTTTAATGATGAACATCTAGTTCTACTTTACAGGTTTTTTTTTGTATCTTCTTTTGCTTTCAGTAAACTTTTGAAACACTCATACCAGTCTTCTTAATGAAAATATTTTGATAAAATAAATTACACTTGCTTCTAGTTGGCTTTACAAGAGTTATATACTTTCCAATTAATTTCCCGTTTTTAATAATCATTTGTTTCATTCAGGAGAAGAATGTAATAAAAAGGTACCAAGTATAACATTGGCACACGGACCTAAAGTCTCGCCTCCTTGCAGTGATTCAAATGCATCATCAAGTTCTCTTGATTCATCCAGTAAGTTGATGATTATTAAAATATGAATAAGTACTGTGAGTGATTTATCAACTGAAACATTTGTTTTTTAATTAATGTTACATGTCAAGTGGGTACTAAAGATGTATCTTTATAATTTATTTTTAAATTCTCTTTTCTAGCTGAACCATGCAATAAAAAGGCAAATAAAAAATTCAAAAGTGGTAACATTTCCGAATCAGAAAGCTCCAATAAGGAGGACGGAAACTTTAACTATGACAAAGTGAGTTTTTTTCACACACTTTAAGCATCCATTGTAATTTTGTCTTTCATGAAACATACTCAGAGTTAATTTCTTCGTTAGTTATTAACTATTATTATTTTAATCAAATTTTATCAGGAGATATAATAATTTAGTTACCTGGCTTTTAACATCATTGTAACAGAATACCCATTTTATGTTACGCAATTTCAAAGATATCACAAGTTAGAAATATATTTCTGGGTGGAAACCACCTATCAGTAAAATTAACATGAAGTAATGATGACAATAGTTCTTGGTTAGCAAATTTTTCTCCTTTTGTGCGTTTTCCTATGTTATCTATTAAAAAAAAGATATGAGTATATTTTTTATTTTAAATGTGTTTTGGCCAGCAAGATTCCTTTTAGGATAGGGTTGGCCCTTGGGAAAATTAGGTTGGGCACCACTGTTAGAGATATGAAGATTCAGGAGAAAGCAATGTCATTAGTGGAATGTCAAAAACCAAACTTTTTTTTTTTTTTTTGAGGACATAAGCTGAAATAATATGCTTGAAATGCATAAGACATCTAAGTTATTTCTATTTTTAGGCTTGGTTTGTGCGAAGAAGTGAAAGAATATTTTTAAGTGATGCTCGAACTGTTGCAACACCACAGCAAGCTGCTTCTAATACTCTGGACAAGAATAACAAAAAAGCTGTTGCTAATTTGCCTCAAAAACCAGCATCAGAAACACCACAGAAAGAAAAGAAAGAAGTAAGTTTTTTTTCTTTAAAGAATTTGCTTTGAAATATTAAAAATATATGTGCAGTGCACATATGTATATATGTGTGCATATATTTACAATTCTCATGATTTTTTTTTTAAGGAGAGGGGAATACTAGGATGAGATTTTTCTGGCTTTCTATGTTTTATAATGTTTACTTTTTCAGGCCTCAGGGCAATCCTCTATTTCTAATAAGTCTGAGAAGATTGGAATTTCTCTTACATTTTTTGAGCTGTTTCCTTATTTCTCTTCCTCCATCTTCATTCACCATAATTTCCGCCATAAACATATGTTTTGCAAACATGCCAACATAGAAACACATGCCTAGCTGAAAATTACATGTTTTGCTTGAAATTTTAATCCTTTTGCATCCTGAACATATTTCACTTATTTTGAAGTTTCATTGTATTCTGTTACACGCCATCAGATACTATTGTTGCTCCCCTCGTTTTATGCATTATTTTAGTGATTGATTTATTATTAATTATTATTTTAGTTGCTCTTTCATATCATGTAAAACTGACAAAAGAAAATGGTTTTACACTAAGGCTCGGATTTTTTAAAAAAAATTTGCTCTTTTTATACATGAAAGAAATCATATGAAATATTTTTAGAGAATTTCAAATGGTTTTAAGTTTTACTGCCTGCTAAAAATATTTTGGGAGGCTCGGATTTTTTAAAAAAAATTTGCTCTTTTTATACATGAAAGAAATCATATGAAATATTTTTAGAGAATTTCAAATGGTTTTAAGTTTTACTGCCTGCTAAAAATATTTTGGGATGTTATAGTTTTCGTAATAAACTAATTTTGTAACTTCAGTGATCTTTAAATAATTTTTTGGTTGAAAACTGTTGGTCTTTTTTCTAACTGAAATTTGAAGACTACTAAAGTACATACTATACTGTGAGAACTTCCAAATATTTGAAGCAAATTGGCATGGGAATGTTTTGTTGTGTTTTTAAAATTGGTGAATTAGACACTTTTTTGTTAGATTTTGAGGTTTTCTCTTTTTGAGAAGCTTTTTTGATGCATTGTTAGATATTGTCCTTTCCACGGGTCTTTGCGATGAATTTTAGGATTTGCTCCTTTTTTCTCTCTGACCACTCTGTTCCCTTTGAATAGGTTAGGAAAGAGCTGAACTTTTCTCCTGTCTCACAACAAAAACCAAGAAAGGTCTTTTTTCTCCCTAAATATCCTAGCTAAGCCCAGAGCTTGTTGCTACTCGTCACATTTGTGTTTGTATAGTAATCTGTATAAGTTACTATATGACAAGCCTGTCATTTTGAATTTTTCCGGGGGAGGGGAGCATAGGGTGTGTACCAAATGCAAATTTTATTGGAAAACAACAGAAATTGCATCCACTTATAGGTAAAAGATGTCAATTTTTCAAAGCATGGTCGAGGGAAGGGGAGAATCAATCCACCTAAATGATAGGCCTGCTATATGAGTTGAATATTCACCATCGGAACAAGAGTTTTGGAGGATTGATTTTAACTTTTATCTTTAGGTATCCAAACCAAAGACTCCAAAGTCTGCTGATGAAAGTGATGGGAAAAAGGGGAAAAGTAAAGACAATAGTAAATCTGTAAGGATTTATTTGTTTGTTTATTGTTTGTTCTTGTTATTATTATTTTCCTTTTTTAAGTTTGAACTTTTTGTGATGATATTTACTGAACTAATTTTTAACATTAGTTTTGCATAGGATAATTTAAAAATATATCATTTGTTGTTTTACTACGTGACCTTATTACAAGTTATTGAAAATGGGGAGAATTGCTTAATAATTTTCATGTTGGAATTTAAAAACAATAAACACAGAAATTCTCAGCACAGTTTTTTTTTTTTTTAATATAGGGCAAAATGGTTGGTAAATATTGAGGGAAACAATAATATACATCTGTTAAAGTCTGCAAAAGTAGATAGAGAAAGGTACTAGAGTTAAATTAAAAAAGTTGTACCTGTACTTATTTTTTACTGACATTTCTGGGGAGGGGGGGGGAGCTAAATTTGTATGATGTTCAGCAAAAATTTAGGGGCTATTGTTACTAATTAAACTCTTAAATGGGAGCATTTATGAAGGATTGTTTTCATCTAATAATTTGGCATTTGTTATATATCATGTAATTTTTTTATGTTTGTTTCAGAAATTGGTTTTACCTAAGAAAAGATCATACAGCGAAAGTTGTGATTCCAGTTGTGATGTTGGTTCAGGTTCTGACAGCGAGAACAGTGATGGTTCTTCTAGTATCAGTGAAAATGTGCCTCTTAGTAAATTTGTAGAACAAAAAAATAATAATAAAGGTAAGATATTGTTTAGTCCTATGTTGTGTACTAAATGTAGTGGCGATCGTCATATTATGTAATTTTAATTTGAAAACTCAGTGAGTTTTATGTAGTTTTTTACTGACAGCTGATTGCAGTATTACTCCCATAGCAAACCAAAATACTTTCATTTTTAGTTGTTTTGTGTGTGCATGTCTTACTTTTAAAGAGATTGTTTTAAAATTTTTGTTTGTGTTATGATGAAATAAATTAAAAAATAGTTAATGGTACAGCTAAATAACTTTTATTCTTTTGTGAAGGACATACCCCCCCCCCCCAATCCGCTGCCGCCCTCCCTGTATTAGTGAGAAGTGTCGGGTCTACTGTCCAAAATTTCTAAACAGAGCCCTGCTTTTGGTTAAGTTTCATTTTAGTCTTTAAACGAAAACCTATTTTTTTTTAATTTGTTTAATTTCAAGTACAAAAGTGTTGTGTCAAGTCAAAAAATTAAAGTCTCACATTTTTACTATTGAATTAATATTTTCATTATTGAATGGATTTTTCTAGCTTCTGCATCTGAGAGGCCCAAGAGATTATCAACTGACAGCGCCTGCAGTGACTTAAGTTCCGGACAGAGCGAAGACATTCCATTAAGTGTTTTGATTGGACAATCCTCAAAATCGCCAGAAATGAAATCTTGTATCCTGAAACCTGAAGCTTTGCAAGAAAATGCTCGCCTCTTGGTGTTGGATGAAGGTCTATTTTATGCTGGGAACATAACTAAGAGTGAAAATCCAGACATGTAAGTTTTGTGTATAATACTTTCATTTAATTTCACATTATATGATGAATTAATTGCTTAAAAAAAGAGGAATAAGTTGTTTTGTTTTCTGAGCTATTTTATTAATTTTCCTTTAAGGTATGGAATTCTTATTGATGGGGACAGAGCTGCGAGGCCGCATATGTTTTCAAAAGAGGAAATACTTAATGCTGCTGTAAGTGAAATCCACTATCACTTTGTGTTGAGAAAAATAGTGTTGTACATAGATTGTTACTTGCTTATATACACTATAAAGTGCTGGAGGGAGTAGAGGGTGCTGCCCCAAGGTATCACTAGCAATGTTGCTGGACAATAATCTAATTTTTTAGCTATCAAAAGTGGGAATTGTTTCCTTTTATGCATGTTACGTGAAATAGACGGTGGTATGTATAAATGAGTTAACCAACAAAAATTTAGAAAATGAGTTATTCACAATGGTTGGTAGATATGTAGATAAACTGACATAATAGGGGATACAAAAATGGTTGAAGCCAATTTGGGTATTACTATGCCATCTAGTGATCAAAATATCAATGTATTTCCTAGAAAATAGGCATTGTGTGAGAAGCAAAAAACAGTCATCCCATATCCTGGTACTTGTAGAGAAGTGTTGTTTGAATGTTAAGAAAAAACATTCAATCCATTTCTGCAGAAGTGACAATATTCCTTTTTTCATAACATATGTTATAACATGAACTAATACAGTAGTTTTAGAGATTTTTTGTCATGTTTTAAGACATAAAAGATGAGTACTTTTATCCACATAACATGTGGTGTGTGAATGGCTTCATTTATAAAACCACAGTACTTTCCTTAAATACAACTTGCCTCACAACACTTAGCAACTTTTTAAGTTTCACAACATTCCAAAAAATGTATAACAGTGGTCGCATGTTTTTGTAATTGTTAAATGATAATATTCAAATACGAGTCAACCCTCATTTTATGCCCCCATTATCATGTGAAAAACCACTTTAACATTTTGGAATTATTCCACACTTAGGAATAATAAACCTAAAAATGTATAGCAACGTGTTAGTGATTTTAGAGAAGGGCAGGGCCGTCATTTGAAGTTTTTCCAGGGGGGGGAGGCAAAGGGTCCAGGCACAATGCAATTTCATCGGAAAACATAAAAAATCACGCCCATTTATATATAAATACATTGATTTCTCACAGCCAGGGAGGGCAATTGACCCCCCCTAAATGATGGGCCTGGAGAAGGAGTACAATTCTGACTCAATTTATTCAAAAGTACTGCTGGTGTTATCTATTGGGTTGACTCATTTTTGCATAACACCATCCAAATATGTATCATATTCAATTTATTTATGTTTAGCACTATTTTTTCTTAGTAACATTGTTAATAATTTTATTACAAAGTTAAGTTGGTAGTTAAAGTAATTTGTAACATTCTTTCAAACATAATCATTTTCATTATTGAATAATCTTGATTTCAATGTTTTTGATTTTTCTCATCTCATTTTTGATACACATAGGTTCTGGAAGTGAAACCTACTCAAAAACAGCAATTACCTGAGGGATCAAGAATATGTGCTTTCTGGAGCCAACAATACAGATGTTTATATCCTGGCACTATAGTCAATAAAGGTAAATGTGGTTGAGAAGTTTGAGTTTTCATTTTTTATGTAGTTTTTTCTTTTTTTGTGAGAAAGAGTCTTGTTCGCTTATCAAAATCAACTGCATTCGGTCATAAAATTTTTTAATTCAAGGATTTTTCCCCTTTCCCAAATTTTAACAAGAATTTCTTTATGGTCAGAATAATAAAAAATAAAATAAATCTTTTTTTTTTTTTTTTGTAGTTGATGAGTTGTTTTTTATTTAATTTTTTACCATTATTATTGATTTATATATGTTATTGAGTAACACTTAACTTATAAAAAGTCTTTGTATTTTATTTTCTGTATAACTTATGCCACAATATTCAAGGAAGTCATAATTTCCTTATTGTAGAGAAAGTATTATGTTGGAAAAAGTTTATTACAGAATTTTAAGAAAAAAAAGTGGAATTAAAATATTTTTATTTTCTACAAAAATTGCTTTTATCCTGTAAATCCAGCACTCTAAGTATTTCATTGAGAAGGTGAATGTAGACTTCTGCTGAATTTAAGGGTTTCTTTTCCCATACACAGAACCAAACAGTATTTAGTGATTTATAAAGTAAATCATGCAATTTAATTTGTTGGCAGTTGAATTAAAAATTAGTCTCTTATAATTTATAATACAAACATAAGAAACAAGTCTTTTCAATGTGTAATTTGAAATTAACTGCTTAATTTATAATTTTGAAACTTTCTTTTATAGTATCTAGTCCTGATCAAGATCCTTCAATGCTTTATGTTGAGTTTGATGATGGAGATTCTGGTAAAATTCCATTAAATGATATCAGAATGCTTCCACCAGATTTCCCCATTGTCTGTAAGTTGAATAATAAGCTTTTTTGTTCATCATAAATTTGGTGATGCATCAAATCATTTGATGATGCCTCTCCTTATTTAATGATGCCTAATTAAAAATATATATTTCTCTATTTATTTTTTTTCAATTTTTATGGGTCTTTGTTAACCTTCTCAAATAAAGTCAACTGGAAACAGTGAAAGAAATATAAATATAGTACAATGTTGCACAAATGAATCAATATTTTGATCTTAATTCATAACTCAGCTATTTGGGGGGGGGGGTAAAAAAACTGCTTTATACAGTAATATGTCTAGTAATATTCCTGTGTGTATAGCTGCTGTTGCATGGGTTTTCTCTTTAAATTATTATAATGCATTTTAGTTTATTTTTTAATTATGTTTTTATGAATAATTTTTCGACATATGCCACTAGTTTTTCAAATCATTTGATGATGCCTCTCCTTATTTAATGATGCCTAATTAAAAATATATATTTCTCTATTTATTTTTTTCAATTTTTATGGGTCTTTATTAACCTTCTCAAATAAAGTCAACTGGAAAAAGTGAAAGAAATATAAATATAGTACAATGTTGCACAAATGAATCAATATTTTGATTTTAATTCATAACTCAGCTATTTTTTTTGGGGGGGGGGTAAAAAAACTGCTTTATACAGTAATATGTCTAGTAATATTCCTGTGTGTATAGCTGCTGTTACATGGGTTTTCTCCTTAAATTATTATAATGCATTTTAGTTTATTTGTTAATTACGTTTTTATGAATAATTTTTCGACATATGCCACTAGTTTTGCATGCAAACCTGCAATTTGTTTCATACAAGTTCTCACAATTGACTCAGTAAAAATTGAAAATCTTTATCAATTGACATGAAAGTTGCATAATTAATGAAGTATCGAAAACATGAGTGATCTTTCATCTGTATCTTCCATACGCTTTGGGATGAAAAAAGGTTTACACTATGCAAAATGTCAAAAAATCTTTCAATTCTTATTTTAATCCTTATATAATTCTTATGCCACATAAAATTAATGATAGTTAAAATCTCTAAACGCTTGTTGACATAATTAATAAGTTTTGTTTGCACATTTTAAGGTGCAGCTAAATAAGTATTTCTACTATTATTCCAGATTTAATGGTTTAAGTGCACTAGTATAAATATTTCTATAATTCTGAGTGTGTGTGTGTTTTGTTCTCATTGAGGAAAAGTTAAGCAAAATCTAAATTTTTAACTGAAGTTGTTTTTTTTTTTTTTTTTTGTGCATTTGAAATCAATGATTTTTCAAAATACATTGAACTGGGAAAGGGCAGGACTTTTTAAAATGCAATGAAACTAATATGTGAAACAAAAGGGAGTTTTTCAAAATTTATGAAAAATATTTCAAAAATATATGTGTGAATAGATTTGAAAGTTCGTTACGTGTTTGAATCATGCTTTTGTTTAGTAAACATTTTTATTTATGCAAATGTTTTTTTGTTCCTGTTTGTTCCGTTTCCATGTTTGCTTTTCATTGCAGCAATGGAACCTAACCCTTTCATGATTTTGGGTAAGCGAAGGGCCAGGGCACAAAGTCAAAACAGTACTTGTGCCACTGATGTAAAGAATACAGATGCAACAAGTCAGAAGACAGATAAAGATAAAAATGAAAACAAAAAGCATAAATCGCATGACAAGTTGAATAAAAAGAGTTAGTGTTTTCTTTCTGTTTGAAAGTTCTGTTTGTATTCTATTTTGAAGTGGACAGTTTTGAATTCATTCAAGACACTTAAATATTTTTGTAAATGTTGCGGGGCGGTGGAGGAATTTTAATCATGTATAAATTAGAGTATGTTCCAAATAGCCAATGTTTTTGCAGTTTTCAACTCTTACTGATATTTTCTTAAGCTGTGAAAATAAATATAGAAGTTGTTTGTTATGAACTAAGTAATAGAGAAATACTTAGCATTTGTTGCAACATGAGTTCTTTGTTGATTTTATACATTTTATAAAGATATAAGGACATATTTTTCATAAATGCTATTCATTATTCTATACACATGTTTACTGGAAACTAGATTCGAATATAACTAATTACTTGAATGATGCACTAAAGCATAGTTATAGTTAGGGCAAACCAAACCTGGCTTCATTTTTAAAGCTATGCAAATCTTAATAACTGCATCATGGCGCTGCTACTATAGTTTGAACGTTATTATGCCAGTGCCACTGCATAATACATGTTACTTTTCATAAACAATTTGGCTTCTTTCTGAAGGAAAATTTTTATGTTAGCAGAGGAAGAGGGAAAAAAAGTGCATGGTGTAATCTTAAATGATAAAGAAGAGGGCGGTGGGGGGGGAATAAATAAACCTTTTGATGGCATGAATTTATTGATTGTAGGGCGTTTCTTTTTTGTTAATATTTCAAGCATTACAATTTTTATGCCATTACTGACCTAGCGCTGTTTGCTTGTTATTTTTAGATCCCGATGAAAAGAGCAGCAAAGAAGGTTCTTGCAAAAACAAGTTGCCAAATACTTCAAACCGCAGTTCTTCAAAACCATCTACCGGTGCAACCGAGGCCCGAAGCCAAAGCTCCGGTCCAAAGAAAGATGCTGGTGAAGACAAGAAAAAATCATCTGATAAATCCCAAACTTTGTCAGTTAAATCCAAAGACTCTGAAAATGCTTCCTCGGAGGCATCTGGATCAAAACCAAAGAAACATAAAAAGCACAAAGAAGATCACCACAAACATCACCATCACCACCACCATAAACACCATCACCATAAGAAGCATAAGACGGAGAAGGAGCGACGTCATTCATCTGATGATGCTGTGATATCTGCAAGTAGTTCGACGACTAGCGAGGATTCCTCGAACTGTCTTTCATCGCCGTCGTCAAAAGCCGCAGACCAGGACCAGAATACATTCATCTTAGAGAATTCCAAATCAGAACTGACTGTTAAAATCAAAAAATCACCCTCTCCTCATACAAGTCAAGAAGACACTGCTGTTCAGGCGGCGACGACCAACGGCAAAGTGTCGAACAGTGGCTCATCTGAAGATGAAACGAATTCAACGGAAAATCCAAAGAAGAAGCCCAAAAGATCAAAGGTAAATTACTAATTTTTCCCCAAGCATTATATGTATGCTTTATTTTGTCTTAAATCAGCTTGCATCTAATCATTTCAAATCTGAATTTCTTCACATCAATGATTAATAAATGCATATTTTCAATTACCAATTATTTACTGTTATTGTAAAAAAATGCATGGAACATTATTCAATTAATAATTTTTATAAATTATTAGACACTAAGGCAGAGCTGCCTTGATCTCGCTGCCGATGGCGGCTTCAGAAAATGTCGTTTATTAGTTTTTGTCATAAAAGTAAATGTGATGAAACTATTATTTTGATTAATTTGTATTTTAATCATTCACAGCAGCAAACAACTCAAAATAAACCAGCTAAGAGGAAAGACCGCCTGCCCTCTGTCGAAAAAAGTAAAATAGCAGGTAAGCTCTTCAAGCAAAACCTTTTTTTACCTTCATTCATGACAAAATGTTTTGTAATATTTTTTCTAAAGAGATTAAATGGTATTGATTACTTCTTGTAACTTCTTGTGCTTTGTTACATCTCGCAAATATTGTGATTCAACTTCTTTGTACATTTATATATTCATTGTATGTCCCAATATATGTTTTTCTCTTATCTTCTGTAATATGATGGTTTCCAGTATTGATTCTGCACTTAACTACTGTTACTGTGTTATTCTTGCACTGTACTCTTAATGTCTACTATGTTGCTCTTTTCTTGATCTACACATCTTATTGCGTGTATTATTAAGTTAGAGCTATTTATATTTTCTCTTTCTCTTCATTCTGTTTTTCTTCTCAAACTCTTTTCTTCTTCTGCCGAATTTCCAGTTAATTTCTTTTAAACTTTTCGTCCTGCTGGAATCACTAGAAGGTTTCCACGACCAACGAGCCATTTGGCTTTTATGTTAACACACTATGCACAAATGTTTGACTACAAATTTGATATCTTGACTGCATTTTTATATGCTCTATTTTATTAAAGTTAAGAGATTAAAATTTGATACTTGTGTATATATTTCATAATAAATGCTTAATTAAGTCTTGTTGACTGACAAAATTCAACTCTTCACAAGTCACCAAGAATGCACTTTGTGTATATATGTTTTAACCTGTCGACATTTTATCCAGCATTTTTACCGGTGCGTCAGCTGTGGAGATGGTCGGGGAAAAGCTTCAGGAGGCCCGGGGCTAAAGGAAAAGCTAAAAAAGAGTTTTATAGGTCTATTCAACGCGGCAAAGAAACAATAAGGGTAAAATTTGACATTCTTTTTAAGTTAATGATGGTCATGAAGCTAATAAAGTCTCTTTTCATACTTCTTCTCTTATAACTGTATAAACTGTAGATTAGATATTAAATTTAACTTAGCTCTTAAAGACTTTCTGTTATTTTAATGTTATAAATTGAATGCATATGCAGTGTTTCTTTAGATTAATTAGAAGTATTTTGATTATTGTTTTGTTTTCTGATAATTGTGGGATACTCATATTGGAACTGTCGTAATATTTGTTTATGGATACTAATAAAGATTACAAATAAGTAAACTAATTATGCGGTGAATCAAAAATTATTTAACTGCACAGCATGATAGATAATGGAGCACAAGGCTCTTGTACCATGGGAATAGGTTCAAATCTCCGAGCAGGGTATAGATATTGTCTTCCCAAATTTTTTGAAACTGGCCCTTATTTGGATAGTCACGAGTATAAATAACTGGACAGGCACGTTAAAGGATGTTCTTAACTATATTAAAACAGTTAAAACATATTGATTCATGCTTCTTTTTTTTAACACAGAGAATGTGTTTTAAAAATCAAATTTAGGAGTAGATAAGAAAGTGATTTTTTTTACCCCCCACTCAATTTTCCTTTACACTATAACCAGGCTATAATTTTACTTAATTTATGCACAAAGCTATCCCTTTTTAATCAGGCTAGGACTGGCAACTGAGTTGAGACATTTATTCACTATTTTTATTTTTTAATTGTGAAAAAAAAGTAACTCTTCATCAGATAATTTTATTCCAAGTTGTTTAATTGTCACTTCTTTACTTATGTTTCTTACTGTTACTTATGTCTGTTAGTACATAACTTTATGTCTGTTACTACCCTTTAAGCCCCCTTATTTTCAATAAATATGTTGCAGAGAGGAAACCTTTTTTGGGATTTCCCTGGAATTCTTTGTATTTTAACTTGGTGAATTATTGTTTTATTTTGCTTAGAAAAACTTCCAACCACAATTTGCTTTGCTTACATTCATCCAAAGAGGCATTATGAATGTTGTAATATAACATTTTTAATAATGCTGTGGTATATCAATAATTATTTTTCCTCCAGCAGCTATTCAAAATGTTTCTTTTTAGGAAAAATCAGAGAAGGTTTTACTGCTTAAGTTAGAAAATCTACTTAAGTTATCATCAGTGAAGAATTTTAGGATGGGGAGGGGATCAAGTTTTCTTGGCATCTTTTGACTCTAGACTTTTTCTGTCTTAATTCTAGGTGCACCTAGCAAAATTATGTATTACAAGTACGACACCTATTATCAAGGGTACCCATCCTCCTAGAGCAAGGGGGTAACTCCCCTCCCTAATATTTGGCCTCCTCTCCCCCATAAAAATTTTAGTGGCACAGTTTGTGCTCCCCCCCCCCCCCTTCCTAATTAGAGACCTCTTCTAAAGTTATTTCCCTGCTCTTAATTTGTTGGACTCTTCAGAGTAAAATACAGCATTGGAACATATCTGAATGTGATTTGATTAAAGTTATAACACTTGAATGATATGTATTTTAATAAGTAATCCATACATATTCTCTGTTAGATCATTACAGTTTTAACTGTTCAATACTATACAGAACATTCACATGTTTGTCAAGTTACTATGGGGAGTAATTTTCTTTCATGCATGTAATAATCTTTCTGAAAACTATTAACACCCACTTTCTGTTTCATTGTATCAACATTTAAGATTTAAAATGTTTAAAGGATTGCTTTTCATTGTATGTAAATTTAGAAAGAACAAATGAAACTGACAAAATAGTTTTCCTTGTGCGTGTGTGATCAAATTTCGGTATCCCAACTAAATTTCATTATTAAACAATTAAACTCTATAATTGTTTTACTTCTAAAACATTAGTAAGTTATTTATTTGATAGTTTATACATGTTACTCTATACTTAATCAAAAATATTGATATGAATAATATCTTTTCAAATAAGTTATACTATTTGATTATTCAATATTTAAAAATTGGTTGTGATGGTCAAACAGTCAATTTCATCAGTTTTTTATGTTGTGTTTTCCTTATTTTTTTCACATATTTTATCAGAAAGTAATAATAATTTCCTGTGAATTAAATAGGTTGGCGATTGTGCAGTATTTTTGTCCACTGGACGACCTCATCTACCTTACATCGGTCGAATTGAGACCATGTGGGAATCGTGGGGAGGAAAGATGGACGTGAAAGTCAAATGGTTCTATCATCCCGAAGAAACAAAAAGTGGGAAAAAGCTAAGTCAACTGAAGGTAAGAAAAGTGTAAAAATGATACTTTGACCTATGTAGTGTTCCAGAATATGTAAGAGAGTCACTGGTTTATAATGTAATATGATTGTGTGTAAAATATTTTACTCGATTTGCAGTTTTGTGAAAGTGTTTGAGTGAAATCACTACTGAAATATTAAATTGCTGGCAGTGAATTTGTTACTTTGTGACAAAAAGACACTATATTTTATTATCTCTAAAGTGTAGGAACTTAAATACAGGGATATTCAACCTCATACATTTTGGGAAACTCTTTGACTGTGATGAAAGAAAATGTAAATTATAAATAAAAATTTCTAATGACTGTTTCTTCCTCTAGGGAGCACTGTTCCAGTCTCCGCATTTTGATGAAAACGACGTTCAAACCATATCTCATAAGTGTGAAGTCCTATCATGGGAAGCATACCAGGAAAAGAGGCATCCGGAGAACAAATACGGATCTCTGTTCGACAATAACGACACATACTTTTTGGCAGGAACATACGACCCCATCATGGGGACTCTTATTTTAGAACCTGGGGTTCCTAACGTGACCTCCAACAGTACTCCCGAAGTGTGAAGTCCGGTTATCAAACTCACTATTCTATATTCTTTCCTTCTATCAAACAGTATTGATATTGTATAGCAGAGCTGTTATAGACTTTTCACAATTTCTTGTTGTGGATGTTCTCATTAATTTTTATCTTTATGTTTTCATTTGAAACCCAATGTGATTTTTTTCCGATGCCTTTTAATCTGACTAAGGACTATGGGGGCTTCCCAGGATTTTCTGTTTTCACTGTCTCTTGCTTTGCTGTTCATCGATAATTTCAATGCTGTAAGTACCTGAATTGTAGACAACTTTTCTTTCTTAGTCATCATGCATTCTGCCATGCAGGAGACTCTTAACTGTGTGATGTTATAGCCGCAAATGCACTTAGCACAAGTCTTTTTCACTCTGGGTACAAAATTACAGTAGCGATACACAGTTAGAAATTTATGCTACTGCTCGACTCTTTGACCCAAACTATACAATATTCTGACAGAGTACCGGGGAGCCCCTGCTTTAATGTGGAAACGGTATGAAGTTTGCAGTAAACCCTTGATTTAAAAGTTTGAAAAAGATCCCTAGGGAAATTGTGATAGCGACTATTTTTTCTTGTGGTACTTTTTGATCATATTTAAGGAATCGATTTCAAATTGAAATTGTTTGCTGATGCCTACTCAATGTGAGTATTTGAAGCGAATTGTAAATAGGTTGAACAGCGCGAATGTTACTGTTAAGATCCCTTGCGAATCATTTTTAGACATTGTAAATATTTATGAATTACTTTGAGAATGAATTGTTTTAAATCAAGTTATCATACTGTCAAAAGACTAGTTCATTTAAATTTTGACTGTTCCGGTGAATTTGGGACGTGTTTTTAATTATTAGTGTGCTTTCTGGTATGTACTAAAAGCCGCGGGTGGGGGTCAGAACTGTCATAAGGATTAAAATCAAAGTCCGCTTTTATGTGCAATTATATAGAGGAGAAAAATACTCACCAAATATGGCATGCATATCGTGGAGTGAATGGTACAAGTAGGTAACTGCTTAGTTAATAAATCCATGTTGTTTCATGATTTTTGGAGAATGTGAAAACTTGCTTTAAATGTTATTAGACAACCATTTCTAAATCTTATATCTTTAAACGAGCAATTCTTGTATATATCTATTTCGGATCTCGAAAACGGTTCTAACGATTTTCATAAAATTTTGTATTTAGATAAAGTTTTGGTTTTTAAGTTCATCTACATCGGCATTTTTTCTGTAAAAAAGTGAGTTTTCACAAAAAAAAAACCGTTTTTCGTGCCTTCATTTAAAGTTTAAGAAGCTTTCTTCCACCATTTTCTTTATGATTAGCATTATTTTTACTGTTTCATAGCAATCACGTTTTATTACAACACTGAATTATTTAATCACATCAGCATAAATTAAAATTTTTATGGTATTTGGCAAACGAGTTTTGGCAACGATAGAATTGTTATTGTTTTTGAAATGTTAAAGTTGATCGATCAAATTAAACTTATACCAAATGCGTATACTGGAGAACAGGGACTTTGCATCCATTCTCATCAACCCCTCCCGTGCCTTCGGCGCCAAATGAAATTAAATGAAAATTAAAGTTATTGTGGTATGATTTTACAGTGCGCATCATTTAAATAAGGTTGTGTTTTTTAAAATAAATTACGGCTATTTTAAATGCGTAATTGCAACTAAGCGCTTAAAAATGCTTTTCATAAATAAGTACTTCAAACTTTCGAAAAAAACACGATTTTATAAACCTCTTTTTTATAACCGAGCTGAGCTCGGTCCTCCAGGTACTTTTAATTAATTAGAAGCATATATATCTGCTCTCATTCTAACAATTTTTTTTTACAAAAATGGAATATTTTATGTTTAACAAAGTTACCTACTTGTAGTGCTCAGCTGACGATATGTGACTTGGAACTCATTAGAAAAAAAAAAGTTTTATTATTTTTTAAAAATTCTATCCATTGAGCATGTGATTGCATTATTTAGTTTAAAAGTAGAACTAATAAATTTTCTCAAAATCATGTCGTACAACTGTTGAGTAAAAGTTCACCAGAAAGCCCATTGTAATGTCAGTGTTTGTTTTTTCTTGCTTCCAAAATTTAAAAATATATTACCTGTGCTGTTTGTTTATAGTGAAATCTGAATTTAAGGGTGACTAAAGCACAACCATTTCATTGCCTGTTAAATCAAGGTTTTACTGTGCTTCAAGCTTTTGAAAGGTCAATGAATATTTAAAAAAAAAACTGTTCATGTGCATAGTATGTGCACTGATTTTAAGGGCACTGATTTTCAAATGAACCTTGGAACAAGGCGTGTGTTTCCAGAGTAAACTACTGTGTATATTCACTAAGTACTGTCGCTGTAAGCTGTAAAAGAAGAGTAAAAAAATATTTCCCCTTTAACTTTGAGTTGGGGAAATTTTTGTATCATGTGTTGGAAGACATTTTTGAAGGTGACAAATATACTCGTGGTTTTGAACGTTCCGCCGGTATTAATGACTCTCTCTAAAATGTTTTGCCATTTTTTTAAAAAGGTGATACAAAGGTTATTTTTCAATATTTTTTCGTTTTATAGTGCTCATAATGTTTCAGATTGAATTATTTCATAAAGTATTAAGGGCAGTGCCTTACTTTCTATTTTTCTGTCTTTAAGAAGGAAAAAAAAAAAGATGATAGTGCCACTGAAAATGGATGGCCCTTCATAATTCACTGATGTACATCGCCAAATGAATTTCAGATTCCATAGACTTAACCTGGAATTAAAAGTAAAAAATTAATAAATTTCACCACAATCAGTGCACTAAGATCGTTTTATATCTTAAAATATATTGTAGTTACTCATGTCAAAATACATTATATGCCTAAATAGCAAAATAACTAGGACTTCGGCTGAATTTTTGAACTTAACAAAAATTGTATACTCTAAGAGTTTAAGGGAAACCATATATTTGTCACCTCTTTTCAAAGACAGTATTACAAATATTTCAGTGTAGTATTTTTTAGTTGTGTAATTTTGTCTTTGCCTTAGCTTTCAAAAGGACTTCTTTTTACAATATTCCGTTATCCTTCGTGAAATGTTGTATTTTTATGTGATTTTTCTAATTTTAGAGAGCAATACGCATTGCACAATTTCATGCTTTTACAAGATAGGTGATTTTTTTACCAACTTCAGAATCCATGACATGTCAATTCAGCCATGTTGTTTTCTATTTCTCATCAGTTATATTTTTATGAACGTAGATGTAATTCATCGAACATACATAATCGATTCCATTTTAGCTCATTGAACATTATAAATTGCCTTTTCATAACAATATCAAAGTTAGATACTCTAATGTCTAGTACAAGTTGCACACTCTCACATGGCAGTGATTGCTCACTGCCTCGATGCCCATGAATCTATCAAGTACAACCAATAGTACCGAATGTATGCCTTATCTTTGAACTGGCTTTCTTTGGCCTATACTTGCACAATACAACCTGAAAATTTTTATAATGTTAATTTTTAGCATGCTACGAGTTGCATTAATATGTAGCTTGTTGAGAAAAATTGAGTTTGCATTTTTACCTTTTTTTTTAAATCCTTCCTAATAAAAAAATAATGCTTCCATCAACAGAAACTAAAACTTTGTTTCGTTTTTGTGAAATGTCCTTGCGTTTTTAACAGGCTTTTACGATGTAAATTTTGCATGCTGTTTTTTAATCTTAAAAAAATTAGCTTGAGTATGTTTACCATGCATGGTGGTTTCATTTTTAGCATATTAGTGATATTTTTCTTTGTGTTTTGTATCTAGTCTTATTTCCATTGTGATGGTATTAAATGTCAGTCCCATTATTTCACTTTTTTGGCAACACTTATTTCGCTCATTTTGATTTAGGACGAAGAAAAGCTTGAGTGAAGTTCCAAAGTGGTCTGGCAAGAAATACTTTTTTAGGCAGCTTATATAAAACAGTAGACCTCAGTAATTAATAATGCTCAGTTCAGTGGCAAAACTTTCCACTTTGTAAGGAAAAGCAATAGAAACTGTAGTGTATTTGTTCCCAATAAAAATTCCCCTGTAGAGATTTTTCTTGAAATGGGGAACTTGCTTTTTAATAATCCTAAAATCAAAAGCTGTTGAATTTAGATGCACCTCTTATTAGGGAAAAGATTTTCAATTGTGTAGTTTTGGAAAAAAAAAATTGTTGTAATGTTTTGCGGCTCCCGAACTTGTAAAGATAAAATGGGTTTTTTCTGGAAATGCCAGTTTTTGTGCCATCAATTTCTCCCCATCTTTTTTTTTTTTTCCTTCTACTGCCAAATATTAATGTATGGCTTTATTTTTTCCTTTTTCGTGATTTGTGCCATATATGTTTTTGTTACCTGACATACCAAAAACAAATTCGCTTTTGTCAAAATTTTTGTTCTTTTTTTCTTTATTTTTGACTCGATGTTCCTAGTGTTCGTATTCCTTATTTTTTGACCTTCTGAGATAGTATCAAAAATCTAGTGATAGAGTAATTGGCGTAGAACTACGATTCATTTTTGGAGAGTTCGTGTTTTGACGTTACTTTTGATTATGAAGGGTTTTTTCCCCCCTTAAAGTTTTCGTTACCATTTAGGTATGGCAACCCTTAGTTGAAGATACATTTGTGGCAGGGTTCTTTGTTGCCACCAATGTAGAAATAAAGAAATTGCCAAGCGGCAAAAATGTTCACAACTAAAAATATCCTTTATTGGGCTCTGCATAGTTAGTTTTTTTTTTAATTTCATAGTATTTAAAAAAAAAAAAAAAAACATGCTAATCCAGTCGGCAATTTGCAAAGACGCTGCAATTCTGGGTGAATATTTGGGCATGTTAAAATATGTTGACTAGTTAGCCCGGGAACACCGTTAACTGACCAGAAACGTTCCATATAATTACCGGTTATTTGATCGTATATGAAAACATTTTATGGACAGTTACTGCTAGTAGTGCACACAGGAGTTTTCCAAAGGGGGTTGGGAGGTCAGAGTTGAAAGACAACCGCTCTTGTGTCATTCCACTCCAATAAGCCACCAAACATTCTTTTTGCTCTTCTCGATTGTCGAGAGCAAGAAACATTTTAAGATGAATAACTGAATTTTTAAATTGGCAGTAAATTAACCAAATATATTAATTACAAATACTTAATCAAATTTCCATAAAACACAATACGTTACATATTTACCTATTTCACAATTTCAAAAAAAAGTCCAGTTACATGTGGTGCACCGAGAATTTCCTTTTACTTCCAAAATATTCTTGTTCATTTTCAGGTATGTTTTTCACAAAAGAGAGAGAAAAATGTGACAATTTTTCTTTGATATTTGTGATCACTCATGTTTATAATATAATTTGAATTCAACTAAAAACCTAAATGGATTTACTCTGCATGAAAAAAATATCCATGTTACAGTCATGTAGAATCATGAAAAACAAGTAAATGAGTTTTTTTTTACTTTTGTCATATGAAATTACTAGTGCAGCGATAAGGTCATAGACAATCAAAAATAGTGGGTAAGTTTGAACTCACTGGACCCCCTCTCCCCCTTGTGTGCACCACTGCTCACCGCAGTAACTATTGATGACACGAAATGTCATAAAATCAACCGCTCGGGGTAAACTGGCAACTTTATTCAAACATGCCCTTTGCAGCCGCTTCTAGCTGGGTTGCAGTGAAACATAAATATCGCTTTTAATTTCTGTTATCATGCTTATTCTTTAGTAGTTAGAAAGTAAGTGTTTTTAGCGAGTAGTTCGTCACACATTTTACTCCATACTTCAATCCGCTGTACGTCTATGTGCCATAAGTGTTTGTGAAAAAAAAAAGTCACTGCTAATCACTTCGACTTATCTATGCAATGAAAAATAAACTTTGGGACAAAGTGTTTTTTCTTCCATAAAAATACAGCATTTCACGGAGCCTGTTGACTTAAATGTAACATTGTTCAAAGGAGAAGGCTGCATATTTTGTAGGATGTAGTCAGCTCATATAAATGTTTATATTATATTGAGAACAATGACTTCTGTTTTTCTTGTCAACTTTTTGGCATAACGTCTTGTATTGTTGTTTTGTGCAGAAATTGTAATGTTTTTAAATTCTTAACATGTTTTTAAAAAAATAGTTCATTGTTCTGGTAGGTCTTAAAATCAGTGGTTCTCTATAATGATATTTATTTATGTGAAGTGTTTTATGCATTGCAATTTTTTAATGACCAATGTTAAAATATCCAATTCAGTCTTTCAGAGATCAGTTAGTCTATTCAACTAGTAATGCATTTGAGATATGAAAAATTGATTAGTGGTTTACTATCTGTATTTAAAATGTTATGGCATATAGTAATGCTTTTTTGCAGGAAATTAAATTTTGCATGTTAGTAACTTTTAATATCCTTGAGCATTAAGGTTGTAGGCAAAATCAATTACAATTACTCTTTCTCCATAAAAAAAAAAAAAGTTCGATGAAAATTGGCAGTCCAAGCACTTATTTTTAGTCCTTTGCAAAAAATTAAATGCATTTTATGAAAAGAAAGATAAAGAATTTTTGGAATTGTTAGAGTTGTAGTGAAAAACAAATGTGTTTATTTTAAAATACCGGTTCAATTTAAGATTTAGAGAAATGGGTAGTTGAATATTGTAAGCATAAGTATGGGGAAGAAAAAAAATAATCTTATGTGTCCATTGATAACAGCAAATAATTTATTACACCATTCCAGAGGAGGTGTTTGTAGGAGCTTTCATTCAATATACTGTCTTATATTTAAGCTGTAACTTAAAAAAATTTCCATAACAAATGTCCCTGCATTTTGCATTCTTGAAAATATTCAACTCTTTCATAGCATAATATAATTTCTAGTCTCTGCACGATTTGTCGAAACCCAAAAAGTGTTTAAAAGGCAAGTCCGCAATAATATTGTTTTGTTTTTAGTAGTATGTTGAGGATTGTACCTGGTAACATTTGTACCTTTTTAATGTATTACACTGTCAGAGAAGGTATTTAATGAAGTAGGCGATGTTAATTGGTTTAAACTTTACCCAAATGGCAGAACCAGGTTTTAAACTTTTAATTCCCCAGCTAAACTTAAAATGCAAAAATTATTATTCTTGAAGAAGAGATAGAGGCATTGGAGGTCATCTCCTCCAAGAGGAACTGTCCCTCGGTAAATTTTCCATATTGAAGTTCGAAAAATCATTTTTAAACTGTCTTTGATGCTAGGGAAAGGGAGTATTTTTGCTCTTCTCTGGAACAATTTCGAAATTGAAGTGTGAAGCATTTGTGTGGTTAACATTTTTAAATCAGGATACGCAGTAAAGGTTAAGTAAAATCAAAATTGCCCCCCCCCCCCCCTCTTGAAACGTTTCCTTGCTTAATTATAATGAGCGGAACATTTTTTAAGTTTTTTTGGACAGTTTAAATGTTGATAAAGCAAACTGGAACCAGCCAATTTAGAGCTTGTTTGTTGTTTGATCCTGCTTCTAGTGGTGCTTTGATAGTAACCAATCTAGCTCGCTAGTTTCGCTTTCTTGCATTGTGTCGGACTAACTGATCTCAATATAAAATGGCATTAGCAGAGAACCACTGGTAAAGCGTGAATTTAGCAATTGTTTTGTGAAAATTGCATCTTAATAAGTACATGTTTCAGCACGCTTCAAGCTTAAGTAGGTTAACTATATACAAAAACATAAAACATAAAAAAAAAACGTAAAAAGCAAAAAAAGTATCGCAAAGCCATGTTGCATTTTTATTTCTTGTACAGTGTATATAAAGATGTATGTACGATGTGTAATATCTGGGTGTCATTTTTGCCATGTAGAAAACCCTATTTTTATATATATACGAAAAAAAAAAAGCCATTTCGAAGGGAAGCTATTGTGATGGTGCTGGTTTGTAAATAACACAGGCATATTATATAGTTAGTTCTTGGTATGAGCATATTTTGTCTAAGTAACATGTTGCTAGACTTTCACTGGGTGTTAAGGAAGTCTAGGACACACATATGGTGCCTGATCAAGTTTACTGCTGGGTGGTCTGCTTGCAACGACTTATGGCTACATCACTTTTAGGGTAAATCATGTTAACATATCGCCTATATCTCAATATCAGGATTGTCATATTATAATTCATACTGATGCAGATTTATTTCGTGATGGTTTAGATATGCAAGTGCCCAAATTTATCAAAAATAAAGCTGGCGTTGGTAGGGAGTACTAAACGTAATGAATTTGTTTCCTGAACTCTGTTTTTATTCCTTCGCTTTTAGTTGATGGCCAAATTTTTTGAAAACAATAATGCCGTTTCTTCTTGAGCGGGATTTGTTAAGTTACAACAGTTTAGAGGACTCGTATGTTATTTAGAATAGATGTTGGTGTCTTTTAGTTTTCATTTGTTTGCCTGTAGTAATAATCATTCATTACAATTTTTAGTTTAAATACTCATTTTTCATATCAAATCATCAGCTCCATATAAGAAACCAGTCATTAAATAATAAGAATATTTGAATTTACTTCAAGCAGTAATTCTTTCAATTATGTTCAGCATTTTTTATAGTGTTTTATTCTAAATAGTTTTACTTAATTGGAACAAAATACATAAATAATCTACATACTAAAAAGAATCATGAATTGTCATTACATTAAGAATTATCTATGTATATACGACCATTTTTTGTCCATTTTCATCGCAAAATGTGATTTTTACATCTTTTTATGTGTATATTGTATTATAACTTGTTTTTTTTTTAAACGTTGACTCCATGAGAGGACACTGTTACAGGTTTGAGAGGAGAAATGTTTTATATGAATGTTACATGCAAAAGTAGATGATAGACTTTAAGCAATGTTAAACAAAACCTGTAGCAGCACCTGTCTAGACGATGGAATTTGTAAGTGCAAATGCATTGGGCTGACTCAGCCCCTGTCGCGTATTTTATGTAATTTGTTAAGTTTTTGGTTGTTTCCAGCGGGAAAGCTAATGCGTGGAGATGTTGATGAAAACGTGTGTGTTGATGAAGAGTATGTCTAGTGTGTGAATGGTCGACTTTCCTGTTAAAAAATGGCTTTTTCACAATTTGTAAAGTACTTACTAGAGAATGGGGAGAAAAATCGATTTAAAGACTTCCTTCTCTTCTATTTTTTTCTTTTTAAATCTGTGAAAAATGACCTGTCGTTTTATTTCTCTCTCGATCGAGTGCTAAAGATTTTATTTGTACATAAAGCCTTGAAAGACGAAATTGCTCCAAAATGGGGAGAAAAAAAAAATAAATGTTGGGGGTTGATTTAGATTTTTTTCTCATTTAAAGTTGCAGTTACATGAAGAGTAATAAAAATTTGTTGAAGACTAAATTGTTATTTCTTGTTCATTTGTTTTTGCACTCTACACAAATACCAACTTACACCTCCAAACATCTAAAACCTTAGACTTTCATTAGCAATTGGTATTACATACATTTTCCACAAGATCTAAAAATATACACAACTACCAAAACAGCTCAAATTTTTAAGGTATTTTGATTTTTGCTAGCATACTTCTCGAAAATAGTAATACCTGTTTCCAACAAAATCAAAAGGTAAAGACTACACTTTACACGCAAACATGGTTGATTCAAGTTAATATTATTTGGGTAACTAGTAATGCTACATTTACTTTTCCAAAAGATCTAAAGACAGGGTCGGACTGGCCATGTGGGCATTCGGGCAAATGCCCGGTGCGCCACTCTAAAAAGCGCCGGTCGACAGTCGTCGTTTTTTTTTTTTTTTTTTTTTTTTTTTTTTTTACTTCAAACTTTTTTTGCATAAATATTCGTTGAAAAATAGTTTTTTTTTTTTTGTCGCTTTAAATTAAATCGAATATTATTCACACCAGGCGTGAATCCAACGGGGGGCAATGGGGACAATTGCTCTCGCAGAACAAATGGGGGGACGCTTCCAAAGCTTTAAGGGGGCGACTTCGGCGCCCCCTTCTAACAGAATTAAGGCGCCTAGGTGCTCTCCGTACTTAACACGCCAATATTGCTTCAAGCTTCGGCGCCCCCTTCTCACCGACCGAAGACTCCTGGGCGCTCTCCGTACTTGAAACGCCAATACTGCTTCAAGCTTCGGCGCCTCCTTCTCACCGATCGAAGACTCCTAGGCGCTCTCCGTACTTGAAACGCCAATACTGCTTCAAGCTTCGGCGCCTCCTTCTCACCGATCGAAGACTCCTAGGCGCTCTCCGTACTTGAAACGCCAATACTGCTTCAAGCTTCGGCGCCCCCTTCTCACCGACCGAAAACTACTAGGCGCTCTCCGTACTTGAAACGCCAATACTGCTTCAAGCTTCGGCGCCCCCTTCTCACTGATCGAAGACTCCTAGGCGCTCTCCGTACTTGAAACGCCAATACTGCTTCAAGCTTCGGCGCCCATTGCTGCGGAAGATGTATTTGACTCAGCCACGATTCTTAACCTGTGTGGAAGTGGGGCTCGTTTGCGTCACCTTGGGGCAAAATATCAGCGAATTATCACCCCCTCCCCCCTAAGCTTTTAAGAGAAAATTTTAGAATCGGGCACGCCCTCAAGGTTTAGTGCGTAGTAGCCCCACGATTTATTGATTGTTTGTTCGATTTTGTTAATTTCGGTTCAAGTAACTTACATTATAGGGCTTTAATTTCGTCGCTGACGTATCTTTTGAGATGGTATGTTCGATTTTGTTTTATTTTATTATTGCGACACTGGCAGGACCCATCGTAGGGACAAGCGACACAGGCGGCCACTTAGGGCGCCGAATTGTAGGGGGCGCCAAGTGCAGCAAGGGGAAATAAATGAAAAAATATATATGTATAAAATGAATAAATGAAATGAACTAGGAAAAAATTAAACTGTCTTTTTTTCTTTTTATTATCTTAGCAAGAGCCCCGAAAACACTGGGGGACCAAAAATAGACAACTTATGGGAAAATTACCAAAACGCAAAAAGAAAAAGAAATACAAAATGAAAGTTAGCATAGCTTTGACGCCATAGAAAGAGGAAACGAAAAGAATTGGACAGAGAAAAATTCTTTTTCTCTGTCCATTCTTTTCACTTCCTATTTCTGGAGCGACGTATGCAGTTGAAAACACTATTTTTTCTCGTTGAAAATAAAAAAATAAAATAAAAAAGCGAAGGGGTCTCGCTTCGTGCGACCCAAGTTTTTCCGACTTGAATATTTAACAAAATAAGTTGAAGACAAAAGATAAACCCAAAATCTGGACCTTTTCTCCACCCCGCTGAGAAATCCGGACCTTATGCCATGGCTGTCCAAAAATGTGGACCTTCTGTTCGTTCGTGGTCCACAAAAATTTAACTGGATAACCTTCTTATAGTAGTTAATATGCAGCAAAAATGTCATGAGTGATATCGTTCTAGTTTTAGAGATATGGAGCCTGGAAGTTGGCTGAAAAATAGCATTTATTTTGATGCCAAAAAATCGTCACATAATGCAAAATTTATTATTCTCATAATATTAAATGAGTCTTTTGTGGTATAAACTAACCCTTTCGCAAAAATATATAATATTTAAATTTACTTTCCATTCACAAAAAGAGATAATTTAGATATGTATTGTGCTTTTATAAATGCTTTTTTTCTACGTGTTAGTCATAAAAACAAGATTTTCCATTTTAAAGCTGGGTTTTCACGGTCTTTATACACCTTCTGAGCAAAGAACAATTATAGTTTTAATCTAACCTACAACTTTTCGTTCATTTTTAAAAGTTTAAAATGTTAAAACCCCCTACAGCACCAAAAAGTAGCTCAAAGGCTGAATTTAAGCTCTACATCAGTGGTTCCCAACCTGGGGGCGATCGCCGCAAAAGGGGCGGTAAATTATTAAGGGGCGATAGGGGGCGATGGGTATTTAGAAGGGAAAATAGCAGTAAAAAAGGGTAACGAAAAGCGAAATTGTAAACATGTACGAAACCGTTTGTTTAAGGTTCAGACAATTAATCACACGTTACGAAAGAAACTAATTAAAGTTCAAGCGCTTCCTCTTTGCACCTCGGATGAACCTTACGGAGTATTTTATCATTCATTATCAATTTTATGAATTTTCAGATTTTCAATTTATTTTCCTTCCAATTTTTAGTTTCAATGATTTTAACTACCCAGATTCCAGCCTAGAAAAGAAAATAATTTCTTGAAAAATGTGCTTCTGTGTTTTGAAAAGTACGTCAATGATCTTAGTTAAATGTTTCCCTTCAAATGCTTATATCAGTTCGCTTTGTGAAAGAAAAAAAAAAGGTATTTTTTTTATTAATTAATATTTTTAGTTTAAAAGTGATTAGTCGTAATATCTTTACTGCGTACTACATTTTACTTCATATTAAAGTTTAGGTACTTATATTTTTAATATTATAGATGTTCACTTGCTCCAACTTATGTTTTTTTCGAGGAAGAAAATAAAGGGGGGGGGGGTCGATAGGTGTCAGTCAGCATCTTGAAGGGGGCGATGAGCTTGAAAAGGTTGAGAAACACCGCTCTAGATCCTACCCTTTTCCGCGAGAATATGTCCGCCATTTTCTGTTGTTATACAGACGCAGCCTCACGGAAAATGGTAGGATCTAGAGCTAAAATTCGGATTTTGAGCGACGTTTTAGTGCTGTAGGGGGGTTTTAGCGCTTTAAACTTTTAAAAATGAACGAAAAGTTGTAGGTTAGATAAAAACTATAATTGTTTTTTACTCAGAAGGTGTATAAAGACCGTAAAAACCCAGCTTTAAAGTGGAAAATCATGTTTTTATGACTGACACGTAGAAAAAAAGCTTTTATAAAAGCATAATATCTAAATTATCTCTTTCTGTAAATGGAAAGTAAATTTTAATACTATATATTTTTGTAAAAGGGTTAGTTTATACCACAAAAAACTCATTTAATATTATGAGAATAATAAATTTTGCATTATGTGATGATTTCTTGGCGTCAAAATAAATGCGATTTTTCAGCCAACTTCGAGGCTCCATATCTCTAAAACTAGAACATCACTCATGACATTTTTGCTGCATATTAACTGCTATAAGAAGGTTATCTAGGTAAATTTTTGTATATTTTCATTCAGTCCCTTTTCAGATATTAAATCTCAAAGTCAGCATTTTTTCTCCAAAATGCCAAGTTTGACTAATTGTATAAAATAAATGACTGTCTTCAAATGTTTCATACTACTTCTGGGAATAATCCTATGAGATATCTATTCAAGGGAAAAAAAGTAAGGGCGAGTCTTAATTCCTTCTACTAATATTTTTATGCCAAAAATTTAAAATTTCACACAAAAAATCTTATTTTTAAGCCAATTTTACAAATTTGTTAATAATTATTAGAAAAATAACTAGTATAGAAATTTAGATCATTTTCTGCTCAATCACGTGGTTTTTAAATCATTTTTATATATTCAAAAAATAAAAAAAACTTTTTTATTTATGAATATATAAAAAAGATTTTATTTATTGATGATGATTTTATGAATATATAAGCATCTTCAAAAAGTACTCTTTTCATGAAAAGTCGCCTCCGCAGCTACTGAAAAGTGACTGCCAAATAAAATTCTGAAGGTTTAAAAATTCTTGAACCATTGTTTCAAGCTCCCAATATAACAGTTAAATAACAGGCAAAACATTTAAAAAATCAAAAATAGTGAGCAACATTGTTTTGTTTTTCTGTATGATTTCGCATGGATTGACCCCTAACTGTAACTAAACGAGAAACGAACCAATTAAAATTGCTTTCGCCAATGACTGAAATTGTTAAGTTGACTAGATGGAACCCAGTAACGAGTTTGGAGGGAAGGCACCCCCCCCCCTCCCCACACACACAAAAGATAGAATTTTTTTTTTTTCACTGTGTATAAAGTTTTTTTTCGATTTTTGTATCAGACGCTAAATTTTCTCTTGTTTGCTAAGAACAAGCTAATACCAAAACATTGGAGTAAATTTAGAATAGCAGATTTTACCAAAAAAAAAAAAAAAAAACATATTTGGCTCATTTAATTACCTTAATTCTAACATTCTTAGGCGAAGGATATCACATTCATCTATTGATACTTTTTTTAAAGTATTAAGAATAAACGCAAAAAATGCAGGCTATATTTTATTTGTGTGTGAATGTGTGTGTGTTTTTCCTCAAAATTTCTACAATCGACGAAGCCCCATTGCAATGAGGGTATAAGAATCTCATCCCTTTTTTCGGGAACGAAAAAAGAAGGTCACCAAATGGAATTTTCCCGCGAGGTGTTTTAACGCAGCTAACCAGAAGAACTTACTCTCCTGTCCCCTTGTCGTCAGAACAAAGACCAGAATGCTCCTACTGTGGTCTGCTAGTCTTGTAGACTACATGTACACGACCTTCAGCAAACAGAAGTGACCTTCACTCATAAGCATTTTGCACTCTCGAAATTGAAATCAACGAAGGGATAGGGACCGTTGCGCGCCCCCTCTTCTCTGAGGATAAAAAGGGAGAAAGATTCGTCGCTTGCCATGAGAGAAAAATTCTAGGAAAAGCAAGTGTAGCAGCTGATTAGCCTAAGGGTTTTTTTTATCCGGATGTGTTCAAGATGACCAATCCCTCAAACCAGGAAGGGTGTAACATGAAAACATGAAGTACTATCCATGGAGCTATTATTGAGGGGAGATGACACGGCGGCGAAGATCAGAGGAAACAGGGTTGCCTTTTCCTGCCATGCATCGCTCTTCGCTCGGCACAAGCACACCGGGTGTTCAATGCTTTTCTACGAGGATTTTTGAAACTTTCATAGCCTGTCTTTTATTCGGATTACATTATATCTCTGAACTAGCGCGAAAAATCGTTTCCCTATACTATCAAGAAGGTCTCATTTAAAAATCGTCGATATTGGAAGCTATTTAATTACGAAAATTACGCATTTTCGCAGAGCATACTAACTCGATTCTGAAGGGTCATATGGATGATTTTGCAACTTTTAGAACGATTTTTTTTTCTTTTAATTCTTTGTATTACAATTTATGAAATGCTATGTACAGAGCTTACTTTATAGTCAAAATAAAAATTGAATGAACATTAAAATAATATTTTATTAAATTTCATTGAATGAAATTTAATAATTACATTATGAAATTTTTTTAAACATGTGTGTTGTGTGTATGAAAATCATGGTCAGTACGTCTTTTCTTCGTAATTAAAAGATGATAGTTGGAAAATTTAAACAGTTGATTTTTTTTTCGGCTTATAATAATAAAAACACACAAAAGAAAAATTTTATTTAAAGATAAATACATTACACTTTCAGAAATAATTAGCTATTTAAATCTATTTATGGATTGTTGAACATAATAATAATAGACAGCAGTCAATAAATTTACTACTGTATTGGTTCAACTTGAAACAAAAATTTGAATTCAGATTACTAAAGGGAAACAATATTTCAAAATTAAATTCAATTTGTTAATACAGTTCTGCTAGATGATCAACTTTAACTTTTAACAAGACTTTTAACTATTAAAAAAATTCTACAGACAAAATTTGTAAAACAAATATTTTTACTTAATAAAATTTTTTTTAACTTTAAAAACTGAGCAGAGATCTTGCTTGGTGCAAAGAAAGGATATTTTTCTTGCTTACTCTTCAAAACTTATCAAAAAGATTATTGATTGAAATTATAATAAGTACATAATGTAATGTTCAATGCTGAAAAAAAAAAGTTAATTATTTAATGGTCATTTGTCAAGTTGTCTGATATAAAATTTTCACTTGAATTGAACAGTATCAGATGTCAGACTATAGTAAGTAAAATTTGTAAGGGCTACAAAAGGACCTCTAAAAAAAGATAGGATGTTATCTTATCTGCAGAAAAGCCCCAAAAGAAAAAGAATTCAGCTGAATTAAACAATATTAAAGTTATTAATATAGTTATTGATGCAAAAACAAAAACCATCAATATATGAAATATCAGTTTTAACATTGCATTCCCCTAATAATCACATTTAATAAAGCAATATTAATTTCTGATAGCACTAATTACTTTCAGTACACCAGAAAGAACTAATTTTTTCACAAAAGCCCCATTAACAGACAATGATGAGAAGCTCTAGTTGATCACACTTGAATGAAACTACATATAATTTATATCACACTCATTTTTTAAAAAATGCATTCTATTACAAACAAAACTTTTATATTGCCAAAATACAAAGTACTAATCACACGATGAAATTATAATGAACTTCTGACAGCACTGCTCACTACAAGAAGTCCCATTAATTCCAAACAAGAACACTGTGAGAACACTACTTCAAAGTTCAGGTTGCATGACAATGCAGAAAAGAACAATGCTCATCTTGCAATGAGAAGTCATCTGATAAGGCATTTGAATAGAAAATCTAAAATTTGCAGACAGTTCTGCTGACGGGAAAAGTCCGTTAAAAAGCAAATGAGGTGTCACTTGAGGTTTCAGGGTAATTTTTACACCTGAATGAAACAATATTTTCTTACAGCACTTCTACTACAAAAAGTCCCCTAAATTTAAAACAAGAACACTGCTTGAGAATACTACACTTCAAAGTTCAGGTTGCATAACATGCAGAAAAGAGCAATGCTCATCTTGCAATGAGAAGTCATCTGATAAGGCACTTGAATAGAAAATCTAAAATTTTCAGATAGTTCTGCTGACCGGAAAAAGCCACTGAAGAAAAAATGAGGTGTCACTTGAGATTTCAGGGGAATTTTTACACTTGAATGAAACAATATTGATTTTTTTACAGCACTTCTAGCTACAAAAAGTCCCCTAAATTTAAAACAAGAACATTGCTTGAGGATACTACACTTCAAAGTTCAGGTTGCATAACATGCAGTAAAGAACAATGCTCATCTTGCAATGAAAAGTTATCTAATAAGGCACTTGAATAGAAAATATAAAATTTTCATTCTGCTGACCGGAAAAAGCCACTGAAGAACAAATGAGGTGTCACTTGAGATTTCAGGGTAATTTTTACACTTGAATGAAACAATATTGATTTTCTTACAGCACTTCTAGCTACAAGAAGTCCCCTAAATTCAAAACAAGAACACTGCTTGAGGATACTGCACTTCAAAGTTCAGGTTGCATAACATGCAGTAAAGAACAATGCTCATCTTGCAATGAGAAGTCATCTGATAAGGCACTTGAATAGAAAATCTAAAATTTGCAGATAGTTCTGCTGACCGGAAAAGGGTACTAAAAAACAAATGAGGTGTCACTTGAGATTTCAGGGGAATTTTTACACTTGAATGAAACAATATTGATTTTCTTACAGCACTCTAGCTACAAGTAAATTTCAAACAAGAACACTGCTTGAGAATACTGCACTTGAAAGTTCAGGTTGCATAACATGCAGTAAAGAACAATGCTCATCTTGCAATGAGAAGTCATCTGATAAGGCACTTGAATAGAAAATCTAAAATTTTCAGATAGTTCTGCTGACCGGAAAAAGCCACTGAAGAAAAAATGAGGTGTCACTTGAGATTTCAGGGGAATTTTTACACTTGAATGAAACAATATTGATTTTTTTACAGCACTTCTAGCTACAAGAAGTCCCCTAAATTCAAAACAAGAACACTGCTTGAGAATACTGCACTTCAAAGTTCAGGTTGCATAACATGCAGTAAAGAACAATGCTCATCTTGCAATGAAAAGTCATCTAATAAGGCACTTGAATAGAAAATATAAAATTTTCATTCTGCTGACCGGAAAAAGCCACTGAAGAACAAATGAGGTGTCACTTGAGATTTCAGGGTAATTTTTACACTTGAATGAAACAATATTGATTTTCTTACAGCACTTCTAGCTACAAGAAGTCCCCTAAATTCAAAACAAGAACACTGCTTGAGGATACTGCACTTCAAAGTTCAGGTTGCATAACATGCAGTAAAGAACAATGCTCATCTTGCAATGAGAAGTCATCTGATAAGGCACTTGAATAGAAAATCTAAAATTTTCAGATAGTTCTGCTGACCGGAAAAAGCCACTGAAGAAAAAATGAGGTGTCACTTGAGATTTCAGGGTAATTTTTACACTTGAATGAAACAATATTGATTTTTTTACAGCACTTCTAGCTACAAAAAGTCTCCTAAATTTAAAACAAGAACACTGCTTGAGGATACTACACTTCAAAGTTCAGGTTGCATAACATGCAGTAAAGAACAATGCTCATCTTGCAATGAAAAGTCATCAAATAAGGCACTTGAATAGAAAATCTAAAATTTGCAGATAGTTCTGCTGACCGGAAAAGGGTACTAAAAAACAAATGAGGTGTCACTTGAGATTTCAGGGGAATTTTTACACTTGAATGAAACAATATTGATTTTCTTATAGCACTCTAGCTACAAGTAAATTTCAAACAAGAAGAACACTGCTTGAGAATACTGCACTTCAAAGTTCAGGTTGCATAACATGCAGTAAAGAACAATGCTCATCTTACAATGAGAAGTCATCTAATAAGGCACTTAAATAGAAAATATAAAATTTTCATTCTGCTGACCGGAAAAAGCCACTGAAGAACAAATGAGGTGTCACTTGAGATTTCAGGGTAATTTTTACACTTGAATGAAACAATATTGATTTTCTTACAGCACTCTAGCTACAAGTCAATTTCAAACAAGAACACTGCTTGAGAATACTGCATTCAAAGTTCAGGTTGCATAACATGCAGTAAAGAACAATGCTCATCTTACAATGAGAAGTCATCTAATAAGGCACTTAAATAGAAAATATAAAATTTTCATTCTGCTGACCGGAAAAAGCCACTGAAGAACAAATAAGGTGTCACTTGAGATTTCAGGGTAATTTTTACACTTGAATGAAACAATATTGATTTTCTTACAGCACTTCTAGCTACAAGAAGTCCCCTAAATTCAAAACAAGAACACTGCTTGAGGATACTGCACTTCAAAGTTCAGGTTGCATAACATGCAGTAAAGAACAATGCTCATCTTGCAATGAGAAGTCATCTGATAAGGCACTTGAATAGAAAATCTAAAATTTTCAGATAGTTCTGCTGACCGGAAAAAGGCACTAAAAACAAATGAGGTGTCACTTGAGATTTCAGGGTAATTTTTACACTTGAATGAAACAATATTGATTTTCTTACAGCACTCTAGCTACAAGTAAATTTCAAACAAGAAGAACACTGCTTGAGAATACTGCACTTCAAAGTTCAGGTTGCATAACATGCAGTAAAGAACAATGCTCATCTTGCAATGAGAAGTCATCTGATAAGGCACTTGAATAGAAAATCTAAAATTTTCAGATAGTTCTGCTGACCGGAAAAAGGCACTGAAAAACAAATGAGGTGTCACTTGAGATTTCAGGGTATTTTTTACACTTGAATGAAACAATATTGATTTTCTTACAGCACTCTAGCTACAAGTAAATTTCAAACAAGAAGAACACTGCTTGAGGATACTGCACTTTAAAGTTCAAGTTGCATAACATGCAGTAAAGAACAATGCTCGTCTTCCACTGAGAAGTCATCTATTAGGGCACTTGAATGAACGAAATGAAATTTTCTGGCAATTCTTTTGGCAGGAAGTTGTCCTTTAAAGAGCAAATGAGGTTTCACTTTAGGTTGGAGGGTATGGTATAAAATTTCTGATAGCACTATTTTTTTCAAAAGATCATTCAAACAGGAAATGAGATGTCACATCAGATTGTAGTGAAGTCAGAACAATAGCGGCTCTTGGAGGTAACAATATGAAACTTTAGAGAATACTTATGTTTTTCAAAGTGTCTGCTATACAGAAAACGAGATTTCATGTTCTATTGCCGAGAAGCCCCAGTCATGATCACACAATGAAACAGTATTGAACTTTTGACAGCACAACTTCATGCAAGTTATTCTCCTCTAAAGTGCAGCAGTTTAGTAAATTTATTTCTCAGTTTTTTGGAAAACAAATTGCTAGACAAACTTACACAGAAGTATTTTAGTTTAATTTGAAAATATTTCTCAGCAACAGCTCGAGTCAAGTGCACAACATGATTGGTGTCAGGGAGTTGATCTGCCATGTGTTGATTTAACTTTGAAAAGATAGCTTCACCGACAAAAGTTTCAAGTACTTCTGAAACTAAAGCTTTTATAGGGACCTGGAACGTTTTGTTTCTGCATGAAGATGAAGAAAAGTTCACCCTGAAGATTTTTTCACATGCTATGCAAATCTCTATAACGTCTCCTGACGGGAAAGTTAAACCACCATGCGTTTTTCTAGATATAAGGCTGTGATTAGCCAAACCTCCTGGATGATATAATGCTTCGATGCAGGTTTCACATTTTAATTTTGCTACAAGGCTTCTAACTACATAGCCTGCAATATAAGTAATAGCAGTTTCTGCAGTATTGCTCAAACACTCCACATTTATAGCGTAGTCATGGTCAATGAGAGCATAAAGCTCATCAACTTCTTCTTTACTCAAATCTTCAGAAGTGCTTTGAGGTGCTTTATCATTTTCAGTGCTATCGATATTTAAATATCTTGATGACGTAGCATTGATTGCATTGATTGGCTCTGGATTCTTAGTTGAGGCACATTTTAAGATTGATATGTTTTCAAATTTTAGGCAATTGCCAGAAGAATCTTCGTGGAGCTCACAGTGAACTAATAGTTTCTTGTAGGCAGATTTAAATTGGCGGCAAGTTGGGTTGGTGTTACAGCCACCAAGTGATCTGACATTAGAGAAAAATAGTTCAAGGTGGTCCTGGCTTAGTTTGTATAAAGGCAAAAATTGTAGGGCCTTCCCTTCACCTACAAAGGAAGAAAACAAGTGCAATGTTGTTTTCACTGCAACACGTAACCCTATGAAACCAACTCTTCTGTTGGAATCAATTATTTTATTGCCTTTAAAATCCACAAGTTCACAGATATATTCATCAGCATACTGCAATAAACTTTCAGCAGTATTGAAATTTGCTTCTGAAAGGGGCTTCTTGTATCCGTACTGGGAAAGATTCCTGGAATTCAAAATGTCAAAGACATTATTAATGAGTCTAATAAAATCGCTTGTAGCATTCGAATTTGCAAACTCTGGGAGTTTTAGGGCTTCTCGGCAATGATCGATCGCAGAAGCAACGGAATCACTGAGGGTCTGCACAGCCAATTTCACCTTCATTTTTTGCTGCTTCCACTGCATGTGTGCCTTGCGAAGTTTATTTGCTAAATGGAGTCCTTCCTGCTCTTGCAGTTTATGAAGAGATTCAATATGATCCCAAAGAATGATATTTCCATTGAGATCAATCATGTGCTTTTTATCTCCAAGTGTATTCCGAATTAATTTGACCATGTGACAGGGGTCTAATAGAAAAGAAACTGGTTTTTTAGTTACAGGGTGTTCGAATGTGGTGGAGGTTAAATTTGGGTCATAAAAATCAACGCCCATTTTTTTGGCTGTGCAAATGTTTGTTGATGTGCCATCAAAAGTAATGTTGATAACTTCAGCTCCAGCTTCATGGGAAAGGATTAATGCAGTGGTAATGAGGTTAGCTGCTTGCTCGCTATTGATGCCTTCAAGCAGAAAGTAAGCAATTGGTATTTTCCAGTTAGCATTTATGCAAACCAGCATAAAAGTTAATGCCCCCTTTGCTATAGGAGAAGAGTCATCCTCTAACCCGCTTCCAAAATCAGCATACCCATGATACCTGGTGCCATCAAACTCTATATGCTTTCTTACGGCCATCTCATCAATAACCAAATTCCACAGCAGAGGTGTTTTCTTCTCTTTCGATATTTCACAAAGTGATTTCAATGCCTTAAAAGCCTCAACTGTGAAACCAGGATCGCCATCAGTTTTGGAATACCATCTCTTGATGGTTCTTTCACAGGGCAAGCAGGTATCAAAAATATCTCGAACATATCTGTATGCCTTTGGAGAGAAGAAGTGCAATGTTAAGGCAAAAGCACGGAGCTCAGGAGAATACTGCACAGGCAAAGCAACACCTTGGGCCTTATTCACAAGTCGCTGAAGAAGCTCTTGATTTGGACCAGCTATGCACTTCAGCAAATCTAGGTTATCGCTGGGGATGTGATGCTGCTCTTGTAACGCTGCTATAATGTCTTCAAGCCTGGCAATTTTCTTGGCATCATAGCGAACTTTTTCTTGAAGACATTTAATTTTCTTTTTTGCCTGTGCGTATTGCTCCGTCATCTCGTCCAGTTGCCTTTTCATGGCTATAAGCTCAGGATTCTCATCTGATGTTGCAGCAACCTCTTCATCTGCGCCAGGATCACCAACATCACATTGGCTGCTACTAGATGCTGAATGGGCAACAGCCTAAAACACAATACATATAATGATTTCTTAAAAATGGATACTTATTTCAACAAAATATCTCAAAGTTTCAACTGAATTACACATAATTTAAATTGCTCATACATAATGATATCGTGCAATTACAGTCTGAGTAAACATTTTAAGGCCAGTAAATTTTTTTGAGAAATTAGACATATTTTCAAGTGAGAACCAAAACATAATTTGAGTGATAATTATTAACCTTAAATACAAGTAAAAAAAGGACAAAACAATCATTTGTAATTATTTTATTATCAGAAAATATTACAGATCAATATGAGTGCAGTTTGAGACTGAGTGAAATCTTTAAGGCCAGCATCGAAAAAATCACGGGAAGACAAAATACAAACATTTAGAAGCTTGTGTAAGAGCCATTTCTTCGAATTACTTCAAATATTCTTGTTTGCATAGATAAAACTAGTTTTTGAGAACGTTCAGGATCTGTTTTATGCCATTTTTCTTCGATAGTGAATTTCAGCCATATTGATGATATAAAATGTCTCCCATTTGCATAAATTATTTTTGATAAGTCGTCTAATATGTTCTCGATTGGGTTGAGATCTGGAGACTCAGCTGGCCATTTCAAAGTTTCAACATTATTGGCCTGAAACCAACTTTTTGTACTGTTACTTGAATGGATTGACGCCTTGTCTTGCTGACATTTCCAATTTTATCCGGCAATAAAATCAGCACTTGGTAAAAGATGACTTGCTAGGACATTTTGATATTCTTTTTAATTATTTTTACCCGAAACAAACGCAATTGAACCAAAACCATTGTAAGCAAAGCACCCCCTACAAAATAGAGCTTTTGAACTTTAGCCAGAAATTCATGACATGGGATAAGCAATGGAAAAAAATATTCTTTCTGATGAAAAGAAGTGGAACTTGGATGTACCAGGTGGATAAAAGTACTATTGGTATGATTTATGAAGAGAAAATAAAATATTCTCCAAGCGCCTATTAGGTGAAGGCTCGGTTCTGACTTGGGGGTGCTATGCTTACAATGGTCCTGGCTCAACTGCGTTTGTTTCGGGTTAAATGAATTCACAAGCATATCAAAATGTAATAGCAAGTCATATTTTACCAAATGCTGAATTTATTGCTGGAGAAAACTGGAAATATCAGCAAGACAAAGCGCCAATCCATTAAAGTAACAGTACAAAAAATTGGTTTTAGGTCAATAATGTTTGAAATGGCCAGCTAAGTCTCCAGATCTCAACCTAATGGAGAACATATGGGACGACTTAGCAAGAAGAGTTTACAAAGATAAATGATATAAAACAGATTCTGAACACTGTCAAAAACTAGTTTTATCTATGCAAACAATAATACTTAAAGTAATTCGAAGAAATGGCTCGAACACAAGCTTCTAAATGTTTTTATTTTGTCTTACCATGCTTTTTTCTATGCTGGCCTTAAAGATTTTACTCAGTCTTAATCTGCACTCATATTGATCTGTAATATTTTCTGATAATAAAATAATTACAAATGATTGTTCTGTCCTTTTTTTTCACTTGTATTTAAGGTTAATAATTATCACTCAATTTATGTTTAACTGTATTAATTCTAAAACTGAAAAGTACCTTTTAAGTACAACTTATGAAGCTGCCAACTTTTAAAAGAAAAAAAAACATAATCTGTCACAATTTAGCTTTATGTTTACTTCACATTGGAGACATACAGCATATTAGGTTGGTACTTGACACACCGCCTATTTAGCAAACCAAAATTGAACTCGGCCGAATGCTTTCTGATTCCACAATCACTTTTTTTTAAAATACAAACAACGAATCAAAGTTATAGAACAGTACAACGTAACAAAATTAATTAAAATTATTGTTGCCAATAATATCACAATCAATGCACAGTTATGCGCATAGTAAGAATCTTTTGCACTTAAAGACAAAAAATTAAAATGATATGACACGGTTTGACTTTGATTCTTTATTTTCATTGTTGATTGTTCATATTTGCCTGTGCTTTTAGAATGATTTATACTTTATTTATTTTTAACTAATAATTACACTTGATGCATTTAAAAGGAAATAAAAAAAAAGGAAATACGATTTTAATTTAAAAAAGATACAGAATAAATAAAAATATTTTCTACTTGAAATTAGCATAAAATAAAAATACAATAGTTTGAAAGAGAGGGGGAAAAATGAAAAACATTTCACAACACAAACCATGTGTTAAAATTATTGATGGCTCTCACAAGCCATAATACTATGCATTAAAACTCCACTTATTTTGATTTTCTTGGTGTATAAAAATAAGTTCTTCTTTGCAGACTGTAGATTGCGAGCTACAACTAGCATAAGCAGAATTTCACATCTTGATTGTTGAACAGGTACCAGAAAAAGAAACGGTGTCGGAGAGAATAGAGAAAAAAACAACTATTACTCTCTTTCACTTTCCATTTCTGTGTTGAAGAAACATTCTGCATTCTGTAAAAAATTCTTCTTGACTTCTACTCGATAAAGCTGAAATCTCGTAACTAAATTTAAATGGGTTCCTAGTTACAAGGTTGAACGAGGTATCTGACATATCTGAGGGATTAAAAGCAAAATTTCGAAATAAATAAAAATACCAAATAAAAAAGCTATTGACTCTGAGTTAGATAATTTCCAGTTTATGACTAAAAACAAAATTAATAACTAAAATTCATAAACGAAGTAAAACTCAAAGTAAAGTAAATAAAGTAAAATATAAATCCATATTTAATGTTATAGAAATAAATAACTGCATACAATAGCTGTTTTGGATTTTAATAAAATGCAAATAGATGTTTTGGATTTTAAAGCCACATTGCAAAACTGACTAGTTTTTTTTAAAATAGCATAAAATTTTCAGAATTGTTCAACAAGTTATTTTATCAAGTTTCAATACATTTTAAATACGTGAACCAACTTGGGTAGCAAATGTAAATACATGGAGAGACAAGGCCTGTTGGTCCACTTGTATACTTTTAGTCTTTTATCTCATCAAAAATTTGATGAACAGTTTGGTTTTTGTCGCGCCCTATATCTTTGATAAATGGAATAAAAATGTTTTCAAATGCTAATTTATGAAGAACAAAATTAAGTAAATAAAAAAGAACATGATAATAATACCTTGGCATTTTTGTAGTATGATGGATATGCAGGAAATAATGTTGGTACAGCATCTAGCTTCAAACATTTCATAGATGAATTGTCTGACACTGCAAAGGAACTATCTTCAAAATGTGCAGAACATATTACTGAATACTTGGAAGGTTCCCAATCTTTTCTTCGAATACATTTGATCCAAAGTTGTTTTCTGTTTTTATCAACAGGAAATCTAAAAATTAAATAGAAACATACAATTTTCGAGGGGAAATGCAGCATATGCACATGATTAAAAATCAGGAAAATATTCTGATAGGTTCTTTTGAAAATATGATGCCACTATACATAATATTGTACTATGATAAAATAATATTTCGTTACAAGCAAAAGATTTAAAAGGAGGAAAAAAGGAAAATTATTGTGTTAAAATGATCTGATTTTTAAAAGTTAAATTGGATTTTCATGATTTTTTTCAAAAAATACTCATACTAACAAGCTTTAAAATTATGCTCTTAAAAAATTCAATGCAATTAAATTTCAAGTATTATGTCACGAAAAAGCTTTTATAATATGATACAAAACCAATTTAAAACAAATGCATATGATCCAAACTAATTTTATTATAGGTGGCATAGTAGTTGTTGTAACTAAGAGGTTATTGAGGTAGCCATAGCTATTTTGAACACATTTGGACAAATCTAATTTTTTGCGCTACTACTGGACAAGACAAAAACAATAATAAACTATAAACGCATAAAAAAGAGGAACAAAAACATATCGGATTTGGGCTGTAGCCAAGAGCGCTCTTTACATTGAAAACAGGACTTCTTGTACCACGTTTATACTGCTGCCTGCAAATTTGTATTCTCCCATATTAGCAGGTATTTATTATCAGGGGTCAACGTAGGGAAAAAATAGGTCCATTAACAAATCCTTCCCAAAATTCTAAAACTAAAAAACGGACCATACACAAAAATCCGAAAAGGACTCTTCACAATATTTAGAGAATAAAAAATTGTTGAGAATCTTTGCACCATAACTATTTTTTACAAAATCAAATATTAGTTTTCACAAAATTCCAAAAACAGGACTCTGCCAAAATGTCTTCCATTGACCCTTGATCATCATTTTATTTTTATTGAAAAAGACTCAGCAAGAGATCAAAAAAGATTAATGAAAAAAAAAAAAAAAAAAACACAATATATGAATAATTTTTATTTATTTATTTTTTTAAAATAATTTTCTTTACCAAAAAAAAAAAACATTTCTGAGTTTTAAAAAGATGAAGTTTACTTATACATAGAGATGTTTTCTTGAAGTCAGACAGTTTTTTTGCCCACTTTCTAGTATAAGTACAAAGAAGTTTAAATGCTCACTGTTTATGAGCATAATTATTGTGGAAAAACTTAAACTTCAACCTTTTCATTTGATAAATATTTAAAAATACCTTGATAATTTAACAATTTAAATGTACATGCTTCAATTTTTAAAAAAAAAAAGCTTGTTCAATGAATATTAATTGTAAGTAAAACAATCATTTGATTTAAATCCCAATTTCAATCTTTTGATTTAAATCGCTGGATTTAAATCACTTGATTTAAATCGCTGGATTTAAATCACTTGATTTAAATCGCTGGATTTAAACCACTTGACTTAAATTGCTGGATTTAAATCGCCGACACCCAGGGAAAATTACTTTAAGTATCAAATAAAATTTAGAGTCTTTATTATAAAGAAAGATCTGAACAATCTGCACGAGTGGTGCATTATTCAATAGTATTAAATGCAGTGTATCGAGTCACTCGTTGATCAGTTATTTATTCTCACTAATTGATAAAGTATTTAACACGTTTTGACTTAGTTGCAGATTTGGGTACAGCCTTTTATGTTTCAATCTGTATGTAAACATATGCATATATAATAAGATCGATTGAAAGTTCGACGGAACGAATTAACACTAAATGTAAAAAAACATCATTTTGAGTTAAGACTAAAATTCAAATTGAAAAATTTAAATAACTAACCTGTGAAAAGAAGGTTTATCCTTTGCTCCAGCTCTATCCGATCTGTTGTGACAACCTACAACGCAGCAGATAGCCATATTAATTAATAAATTAATTTAAACCTTTAAAAGAAATGCAAAAGAGCTCGAATCGTAACGATCAGCAGAACAGCAGAAGCGCCTGTGAGATCGGCATTGACCACCTGATCAGCTCGGCACAGAGCACAGAGCACGTGGTCGGCCCAAACAAGCCGAGTAGGGTTGCCATTTGGCAGGAAGTCGCGGGGTACGATGTCATCTCCCCTCAATAATAGCTCCATGGTACTATCCTAGGGTGCAGCATTTTCTGACTTTTTTCCCGTTCAGAGAGCCGTTTTGGCACGATCGATTTGGTTTAAAGATGAACGAATTACCGGGTCCGTTTGCTCTACATTTAAAGATACTTTATATATACATTTTTTTCAAAGTTTTGATACTTTTCTATTTTCTGCATATAACTACTACCATGGATAAGTATATTATTCGGAAAAAGAGAAAC